>PVKA01000526.1:0-34312 GCA_004027165.1 Ctenomys sociabilis | reverse complement strand
CTTTGTATTAGGAAGGTACAGTGTTTTATAACTAAATGTTGCCTCCCAACTGCCTGTGTTCATAAATTAGGCTTTTGGGAGGCAATTAGACCACCAGGGCATGATACCACTCTGAGCATTAGCCCATGATGAGTTTATAGCTAAAGGTGATTTGGGAGGTGAAGCCTGGTTGGAGGAGGGCCCCTGGGGGTGTGGCCTGGAAGGATCTATCTCCTCCCTGCCCCTTGACCTTGGTCTCTGCTCCCTACCATGCCAGGAGCTGTTTCTCTTTTCCTGTGCCACACTGTGTTGGACCTCTACACATTGTGGACTAAAATAAACCATTTTCTTTTACCTGTAGGTGTCATATATTGTGTCATAAAAGAAGTAACTAGACAGGAGGTAAACAAATTGGAACAAATCACACAGTTTAACACCTACTTCAGGGCCAGGGATATGGCTCAGTGGTACAAGGGACTGCTTGGCAAGCAGAAAGTCCTGGTTTTGATTCCTTGTACTACAAGAACAAAAAATACCTCCTTCAACCCTTACCTCAGTGTTGCCTACCGTGTGAAGGCCTTTTGCTCTCCCTTTCTGCCACCTCTAGTGGTCTTTTCCTCTTTGTGATCCTCATGTACTTTAGCCACATTTCTAGGGTATAACTTGTACATTGAAATCTGTGCTCATGGCTATATCTACACCTCTTTAGTTAAATTGTGATCCTTTCCTTTAGGTTAGATATTTCAAAGTGTTTATTAACCTTTGTGTTCTTGGAGCATACAGCTTCATTGCTTTTAATAAAAATGCAAGTGTTCTAAAGATTAGTCTATTAAAACTTTAAGACATTAATATCTTAGCTTGAAATTGTTGATAAACATTATTTAAGAACAAACTCGTTCACCCATCAGTAGCTCTAAATCCCGGCTGCACTTTAGAATCACCTGGGGAGCTTTTGAGATATATTGATGCTTGCACCTCACCCTAGACCAATTAAATAAGAATTTCTGGGATTGTGGCCCAGGAATCAATATTTTTAATAGATTTCCAAGTGGTTCTAATATGCACCCAGCATTCAGAAGCACTGCCCTGTATGTGATTTCTGTCCATTGTAATGTGCTAGAGCTGAAGGAAAGTTTCCTTCTCCCTGGGAGGAAGGAAGGCATTGTGAAAGTAGTGACTTTTGAGGTAAATGTTAAAGGATGGTAGAATTGCAGTAGAACAACATAAAGGGAAAAAATCAAATAAGGAAAGCTAGAAAGCATGGGGGCACCTACAGGAAATGGTACCTACAATTTCTCTTCAGGGTAGGCATGTAGAGGTGTGAAGTAGCATCTATTGAGTGCCTACTCTTACTGTACCGATCCTTAAACATATACTTGTCATTTAATTTGCACAATTACATCGTGAGGGAGGAACAGCTTGAGGGAGGAAAAAGACCCATGGAGAGATTATTTAAGTATTTGCCTCAGGTCATAGGACTACCTAGTAGTGGTTGGTCTCAGCCTGAGCCGGCTCTAGCTTGGTCTCCACACCAATGCATACAAGCTCACCTGGGGCTGTACCTATTCCTAGTTACCTTGCTTTCCCTGGCTTTTGTCTTCCTCATCTGAAGCTACAAAGAGCTGATGGGCTTGGGCTCGAGACCATCTGCTTTCTTGGATAAATATCAACAGGGTTAGTGCACTTGGCAGAGCTCATGCTCCCTTGCTAGGTGGGGCTTAGCATGGTTGCTCTCCCGAGTAGACCCAGAAGGCCCAACCACGTGGCTGGCTGCCTGCTTCCCACTAGGTTCAAGAACCAAGAACAGAGGGAAACGCACCTACCCCATCCTGCCTCTACTTCTTTTGATAATCCAGATTTGTCAGAATGATGTCCTTGAAATATTTGTTTTCTATTACTCATTTCTTTATTTGTCTACTCCTGATCATCTAAATGGTCACAAGGCAACACGTTGTCCCCTCATATGCAGTGTTTGGCATCCTCACCACTCACCCTCCAACCAAGGGTTCTTTCTTCTTCCTCCCTGTTCTCCTCACACAGACAAAGCCACAGGCTTGAGGAGCCCAAGTGAGGCAGCAGCCACACTGCACCTTTCAGGATAAACAAGGAAGATGTATCATTAAATTTTCTTTACTAGGACAGTGTGAGATCAACAGATATTTTTCTAGAACTGGAAGGTGAGACTGATGGAGTTAGGAAACAGATTATTTGAAGCTGTCTAATTGTGGATGGCAGAAAACCCATTACAAACCCCTGTAAGCAAATAGAAGGATAAGTGAGCTACTATCCCTGAAAGTTCAATATGTACATCTTTAGTCAAGGTTTGATCACAGGATGTGATCAGGCATCAACTTTTTGGCTTTCTTTGTTTTACTTTTATGGGATTCATTCTTCAACTCTGTGCCCTTCAGCTCTAAGATGCTATCAGAGGAAGTGTTAGTTAATAGGTGTTTTCAGATGAACAAGGCAGCCGAGAAACAAGCAGAAGGAAAAAGGGAAAGGGGCTTTTTCTTTCCTTTGAGGGAGCTGGAGAGAGTGTGGGGAAGGATGAGGAATTTTCTCTGTTGACTAGACAAAGGGAAGCTGAGGATTTTGTGGCCTTTTACCAGGGGCGGGGTTTGAAGGGCATGTTTAGATGTACCTGAAAAGCTGGTTGGGAGTCTTCCTTGAGGCAGCAAGGATGAAAGTAAATTATGTCCTGGGCTAATCTGGAGAAGGGGGAGGTGGTCCTGGGAGCATAGACTTTTGTTTTAAGGACATCAGGCATATTAGATGACCACCACAATGATTTTAGCAATTTGTATTAGGGTCAGAACCTATCATTAGTCACCCTAGCAGAAAACACTCAGATTTAACTATGACTACATTAATATGGATACATTCCATTCCTGTGTCTAAACAAAATAACAACTCCAGAGCAATTGATTGGGCTAAGGAAATTCAGCACTTTAGTAGCCTAAGTGTGGGTCACATGATACAACTGGAACGGTATGATCCAAGATTGGGGGTAGAGTGGCTTCCCAAAGGAATATTAAAGTATTATAAACTAGGGAAAAAGAGGATAGATGACAGAGAAGCAGAAGCAATAAGTGACCATTACAGAAAGCTATTTCAGAAGTCCAGATCCGGCCCTGCATATGGCAAAGACAGGATACAACAGAACTGTCTTCAGCAGCCTGTGGTTCACAGATCTGCACTAGGGCAGCCTGGCACATAGCCATTGGGCAAATCACACCCTCTGAGAACCCATGGGCTCTTTTTTAGCTCTTCTGTTAAGTGTGGTTTAAACTATAGGGCAGTCCAACCCAGAGGAAATTCAAATAACTTAGCCTTTGTGTTAATGGTGCTCATAGATGATTGAACTCCACTGTTCACCTCAATATGCCAGTATACATAAACAGCTTGATATCAATGCCATCCTTTTTACCAAAGCAGTTGACGAGTTTTTATACAAAGGAACTGAAAGGGTCTACTTCTACATGTTTTTTGGAATAGCATCAGATAGAAAAGCCATGCCATCCAGAAAGGGACTATCATTTTCTTCTGTGGAGAAGTCTGAGTCACATATAATTAGCTATTTATCTTTTGATAGTTTCAAATAGAGAATTGTGATTTATTTCTTTATGTTTTAAATGGTGAAGTCTATGTAGATAACACCTGTGTCTCATCTTCATGTTTTACAAAACTTTCTTTACATGTGAATATAACAGGTGTACACTGACAGAAACAAAACTGCTAATATCTGTTACAAAAATACACCCCATTTCTTAAAATTTCATTGAGCCAGAATGAGGTAGGTTTAAGGCCTGTGGCAAAACTATTCATTTAGAGGTTTGTATGTAGGACTTCAGATACAGCAAAGTTATCACATTTACCTTGTAAGGGTACACAGCAATCATTTAGAAAAAAGAGGGACAAGTGTCCAGTTCAAACAGAAACACAGAACAGAGAATAGAACAGTCGTGAGCAGTTGGAGTAGACTAAAATCAGTTTAGCACCCTCCTTGTCTGCCATCTCCATTTGATTCACTTTGTCTCTGACATCTTTTCTCTTGTTTATTCTCCATCATTAGCAGTTTTATTTATTTTTTTAACTGATTAGGTTTCAAGCAAAAGTTTTGCAATCATCTTTGTTAATATTCAAGTTAAATATGTAATCTACTGTTTTCTAGACAGAAAGTCAAAAGAATATTTAAAATTATTGGCTCTGCATGTTGAGGACCTCTAAGCTGTCAATCATTTTATGGTGACATGTTTTGAACTTATTGGAATTTCTCTAACCTTAGTTTTCTTTTTTATTTTTGTGGTACAGGGGTTTGAACTCAGGACCCTGTGCTTGCCAGGCATGAGCTTATTCTACTGAGCTATCTCCCCAGGCCCTTAGTTTTCTAATGTTAGATGGAGAAAATAATAAGATTATTATCATGTTAAAATGGGAACAATGATATTACCTACCTTTTGGGCATTGTAACATACAATAAACATTCAGTGAGGAATAGCTGTAGTCAGTAAGATTACCATCACCAACAATTTATGCTTCCACCAAGAAGGCATATTTTGGGGAAATTTGGAAGTCAAGAAAATCATCATGAGGGCATAAGGAGGACTTACTGCTTATATTTATATAAAATGTGCCATGAGAAAGTGGGATCAGGAGAGATTTTTACATAAAAATCTAAGATTCTTTTCATTTTAAGATTCATTAGCTTTTGCTCTTAATGCAAAGGAGGGTGCCGGATGTCTTGGAACATTTTATTTCAGCCAAGCAAACACAGCATGGGTACTTCTGCACATAAGGAGAAGTAAACATGTTTGTGCAGTGCTCTAGGTTTTCAGAAGTGCCGTGAGCTGCATTTTTCTTCATTAGCAATAGCCTGAAGTCCTCAGCACGAGCCATTTGTGAACCTGCGTGTGAAGACACAGCCTTCTCTGTGAAGGCCGTGTACCCCTTCCATTTCTCAGCCCTGGGGCCCTCCACTTCCACGTTCCTTTCTTCTCTTGCCCTGCACTGAGACTGGAACATTAACCTACAGCAGGAAGGGGCAACCCTTGGTTGGGACTTCTAACTCAGACTCATTTGGGATGGGAGATGGGCTGTCTCTCTACCCCGGGGATACCTTGTGTCACACTCCTTGTGACATTTATTAGCTGCTTCCTCTCTGGGGTGGTCTTTTCTGTCGAGCACCCACTCTTCACTCATTGCTTCCTTAGGCCTAGTATGATAGCATCTCTCTACTTCTTAACTAACCCCTGTACCTCAGAACTGCCATAGCTCTTACTGGTTTCTCTAAATCCTTCCCACACTTTTGTAAATAGCTATTAGACTCCCCTCCACTTTTCAGTCTGGGTAGGCTATGTTCTATTGAGATTATCCCTATGTGTAGAATAGCCTCATATACCACCTTGATGGTTTTGATCAATCAATATGTCTTGGACTTTGATATGTTAAAAAGCCCAACAAAGCAAATATTGTGTTTTTCTAAGTCCCATTAATACGATTATAGTACTACTTTTGTAGACTCCTTAGGAAGAGCTATCTTAATAAACTTATTTCAGGCTGGGTGTGGTGGTACATACCTGTTATCCTAGCACTTGGGAGGCTGAGGCAGGAGAACTGCTGAGAGTGAGCCCAGCCTGGCTACAAAGAGAGTTCAAAGCCAGGCTGAACTACATAGTGAAACCCTGTCTGAAAAAGACAAAAATAAAATAAAGTGGAAACTTTATTTTAAATGAATTTCTATGACTAGTGAAAAGTATAATACTAAGAGAAATCTAAGTGAAATCCCCTCATGATTTTATGACCCCCATATACTAAACTTCTTTTATTGCCTTATTGTCTGCTTTAGGAAAGAGACACTTTCTCTTATTTTAGCAATACCACAGATTTTCCCAGCTGCTTACAATTTTTAGTGTATTAAATTATTTTTCCATTGAGGGCCTGCAGTGAGCCTTTCACATTTTTCCTCTCATGAAGGTTTCAAATTATTTTTATTTAGGATTTGGAATGAACTTTTATTCTAGGATTAAATATGCTACTTTGGAAACAGGTTTAGAGAATTCATTATTAGACTCAGATCTCATAATTGGAAACAAATTCACACATATCAAACTCCTTAATTAGCACGTGCCAAATTTCCTCTCACTTTTATTGTCCTTGAAATTAAATTTCTATGCTCCTGGAATCTCACCCTCTTATGACTTTCCTACCTGATCTCACATGCATTGTGTTTTGCTGAACAAAATTCTTCTGAAGGACTGTTAAAGCACAGTGAAGGTATTTCTTGAAACAAAGGCCAAAAAAGTTGAAGACTAAACTAGGAGACACCAAAGAAAAAAAAAAGAGCTATTTTCTTCTGAAGAGAAACAAATTGAGTCATTTATGGTCCACAGCATGTAGGAAACAATATGGCCAAATTAATTCCCTTTTCTGGGCTGGCTCTCAAACTACATATCAATATTTTTATTCAAGATTCTGTCTGTGAACTCCTGGGTTTGTACAGACACCAGCAGGCTCCATGATGGTGCAGAATCCCAAAGTGTTTCCCGCCACTTTTCTACTAAGTAAAAAAGCTCCTGAGTTTGCCAATTAACACTCAGGAATCCTGACCTCATCCACTAGTTATATAATATAAGACAACCAATTGGGACCTTCGTTCATATAAGTAAAACTTATTCGCAGTAGCACATCCTGGTCTAACCATCTGCAAGATACATTAAAACAATTATGTGAAGTGTGACTGTTATTTCTGTCATGCCTTAGTGGTCTAGATCATTGATATCTGAGAAGGATCTGTGCACTAAATAATACTGACTTCACTGGAGAATTTGTTAAGAATGTACACTGTCAGGACTTACACAGATTTTTATGGATCAGAATCTTGGGGCTGGTTATGTAGCTCAGTGGCACAGTTCTTGCATGATAAGTGCAAGGTTACCAGTTCCTGGTAACAACAAAATACAAGCAACATCTTGTCTCTAGCTAGATTCCCAGGTGACCTGTTTGTATATCAAAGTCTAGTAAATGACAAAATGTTTTTCTTTTACATATTTTTATACATTGAGTCATAAAAGATTTTAGAAACCTAACTGCACATTTCTTCCTTCATGTCATACAGAACTCTCATTTCATAGGATGACAATAGATAATACTGAAAATATTTGGGAAGTGCTACTTGTTAGGTAATACAAGCAGTTTCCTTTATTATAGGATTTCTCTGACTCATTAATAAACTATTGTGCATTTTAGTCTTTTATGAAGTAGGGTTGAGATATGAACAGTGAATATATTAAAAGTATTTGAATATGAGATATTATTTTCACCATATATCTTGTAACTATTATATTTATTTTTGTGCATTCTGAACACCCTAACAAAATACATTATCCCAGATGATTTATAATAGTAGAGATTTCTTTCTCACACATCTGGAAGCTGAAAAGCCCAGGAGCAAGGCACGGGTGCATTTAGGGTCTGGTGGGAGCTGGCTGCTTCCAGGGTGCTGCCTCATCACCGTATCCTTGCAGGTCAGAAGAGCAAAAGGATGCACGTGCTCACCAGGCTCCGTCCAGCTCTTCTTCTTTTTTCTTGCATCTTCCTGAATAACTTTTTATTACCGGTTCCTAAGATTGAATCGTTGAATTTCTTCTTTTTTAAAAAAATTTTGTTGAGAAACAAAAAGCAATGAGACAGTTCAAAACCAATTAGTAGGACAATTTCAATAATGCATTGCATATTGTTGTCTTTGTAGTGGTTATTCAGAGTACAAGATACAGACATGATATCCTGTCCAAACACTCTTAGTACAAATATTTCTTCTCATTGAATTAAGAAAAAGTAGCTGTACATCTATCCTAACTATTTTGTATATACAGATACAAAATGGTCCTTCATTTGTATCCCCTTTTTTTGTTTATTTTGTCAGAGAAGGATATTCCCTTGCCATTTAAATATTGTATGTGTGTGAATTAAACAAAATATTCCAATATAGTCCAATAGTCCATAATAGCAATGGGTTAAAGGGGCCAAATGTGCTTACTGGAAGAAAGATAGCCTCTTTAACAAATGGTGCTGGAAAAACTGGCTCTGTAGATGCTGAAAACTAAAATTTGACTCAGATCTATCCCTATGCACTAAGTTAATGTCCAGCTTTGAGACGAAGTCATGAATCTCCTTTGTGAGAGTAAGTCTTTATGACCTAGTCACCTTGGAAAGGCCCCACATCTTAATACAATTGTGGATCGAATTTCAACATAAGTTTTAGGTGGAGATATATAGTAGCAGGAAACAGGTAGGCTGTTTCCTGTCCTCTTCTGTTTAGCCTGCTTATTCACTTATGAAATATGTATTGAGTCCTAGAATGAGAGGTACTAATTAGCTTGCTGGGAAGAGAGTTAAAAGTGGTTCAGGTAAAATCTCTACCCTTATACAGCCACCCCTGAGGTGAGACTATATGATATGTGAAATCAAGTTGGCTAGTTTATTGTATAAATGATAGCAGTACTCTGATACACTTTGAAAAAATCTTTACATAATCACCTCAGAAGTTCATAATCTTTATTTTTTTCTCATTGTATTTGACTAAGAACCCTAAGTTTTCTCTGAGATGGAAAGTGATCAAATGCCAAGAATAGAAGTTTCTAAGATTTTATCTTGCTTACCAGCCCACAAATTAGCCCATCCCAGTTTCATGGGAGCTGGAAGAAGACATGAACCTCTTTGGTCAGAGACAAATGACTTGGTTACTCATCACACAGCTAGAAACATGAACCTGTTGGGTGTCGGCTCCTGATGGCCCTCAAGTCTCATGAAGGTGTTAGGAAGCAACCCTGGTGCACCCTGCTCCTGGGGTGAACGTGAGTCACAACCAAGGGTTTTTAAGTTTGAGGAATTTTATAATCAAATACCACAAAACTTACCCTTTGCCTCAGAGGGAGTCATTATCTTTATTATGTTGGACAGTAAACAAACTTGCCCTTTGCTTCTAAAGGAGGCTAAATCTTTCAAGGCTGTTTGAAGAGAGTCTAGGAGCACATCATCTCCTAACTTTTTTTTTTTTTTTTTAGGATGAATCAGAGTGTAGGTACGACTGAAAGGGCAAGAGTCTAGAGGAACATACGGCAAAGCCTAGTGAGTGGGCCTGGAAGCTGTGCACTCCCCTTGCTAACCTTTGCTCCCTGGAACCTGACAGACACCTAGCTTCACATGCTGCAGAAGAGGCCAGGAAACAGCCTACCTGCACACACAGCAAGAAGAGAGAGCAGGTTTATGAGGACACTCATAGTCTCTGCCACTTCACCAACTTCTGTAGTAATTTACCTGCATTTTTTTCTTTTCCTTTTAACAAAAAATGAACACACATAATCCTAAATGCCATGATGTGGGGCCTTATATTTCACAGCATTGTTGATGTTCAGAATGAAAAAATCCTTTGGCTTCATTACTCCCCACCAGCTATACTGCACTGGGAACTTTAAGCACTGAGGAAACTGAAATTCAGAGACGTTCACTGCCAAGGCCATGTGGCTTACCAGTCAGAGCTAGTTAGTTAGCTGGGTGGGAATGCTCTGATCATGAGTCCACTACACTTTGACCATTCTTAAGCCTACACGCTCACAGGACCATTTTGTATTTTCAATTATCATTCCCCATTACCTGGAGATTTGTTTTGTAATTTTGGCTATTGGGATTTCTTAAATCACCTAATGTTGAGACCGTTCATTCACTTATGAAATATGTATTGAGTCCTAGAATGAGAGGTACTAATTAGCTTGCTGGGAAGAGAGTTAAAAGCAGATCAGATAAAATCTCTACCCTTATACAGCCACCCCTGAAGTGAGATTATATGATATGTGGAACCTAGTTGGCTAGTTTATTGTATAACCTGTTAATTATGGATTCCCAGCAATATATATACTTTTTCAGTTTAAATCAGAGAGCACAAACTTCAATGCTTTTAGGATCTAGATATTTACAATTGTTTTATAGAGAGGCTCCCATTGTATTTAATCTAATCAAACTTTTAGAAGATGCCCTGTGCATTACTTCTATAAAAAACAAGTTATGGTTTTGTTGTTGCCTTTAGGTTAATAGGTTTTATTACATTAAACCCTGTGCTTAATTTCAAGTCTCAAAGCAGATTGGAATATTTTTAACAGAAATCTCAATCATATGTTTTGATTTATCAAAGTATTTTGTTTAGTTTAAGAAATTCTTTCTGTTCCCTAGAGAAGTCCATTATGTACTCAGTACAAATTGAACATCAGAAATATAATGTAGTCAAATGACAGAATAAAATTCAAGAGAAACTGCTGAAGCTTTGGTCTTAAAAGAAAAGTCTATTCCCATGTTACATTTTGTGTATGTTTTATAGAAATATCTGAAAGATACACAGCACCCATGCACAAAAATATTGTTTATGAACAAGTATATATAATGCAGTTTATTGAAAAAGGGTTCAATTTAAAGTAATAGTGCATGAAATAAACAGAGCTGGCGCGTTGCAAAGAGGTCTGTATTGTGAGCCCCAAGAACCATGATCTAATCGTGACGGTACTTAAAAAATTATACAGTATAAATATTTGTATAGCATTTTATGATTGAACAAAGATTTTTTTCACATAACAACAGCAAAAGTTTATTAAGCACTTACCATATACCAGCTGCAGCTGTGTCATTAGTTTTGACCAGAGTTCTGTGGGGCCCTTTGTCATGTGAAGTCTTGCCCCTACTCTTTAGATTAGTGATAAGAATAGGAGTGTGGACTTTTCTCATCTCAGACTTCCTGAGGAGCTCCTTTGTCCCCTCTACACTTTCCTTTTCTCAGACTTCAATTTGGTGAGGCTTGTGAGGAAAGCGGCCAACCCAGGAGCACTGTGTTGTTGTCATGTGGTGGATCCAAAACTTTAATCCAGGTCTCATTCTCTTTCCACTGCAAAACACTACTTAATTTTGTGAATTTAAGGGTCACTTCTCTTGCCTTTGGGTAAACCTTCTCAAGTTCAGGACTTCGTTCTGTGAATTGTCTAGGTAACCCAGTACTTCTAGTATTTTGATTTTGAGTATAGCCTGATTCTATTTTTGAATGCTTAAATATTTAAAGTCCATTTTCTGGTGCAAGTAGCATCAGCTTGTGATGCAAAACTTTCAAAGCAGCAAGGAAAAACTAAGTTATTCATGATAGCTAATCCATGAAAGCAAGCTAAGTATCATCGGTGGGTAGGTGGGTAAGGAAAATGTGATGAAAAAAAACTGGGGGGAGGGTATTTGTTTACTATCACCCTAAAAACAAGACCAACAATTATAGCACAGAGAGCATCTCTCAGGGGAACTAAATGCTGTGTCTTAAATGTGGTTTGCTGTCTCAAGAAGCCATTGAAATTTAATCCCAGTTATATTCAAAAGGGGCACCCATGGAGCCTTGGTGCTTCTCTCATAAGATGAGTGGATGAAAGGGTTGAGAAGCTCTCTGCAGAGTGGGCCTTCTGTGGCACCCACTTTGACTCAGGCTCATGTGCTGCCTATCTCTTGGTCTCTACCACTAGATGCAGCACTTTAAGCATGGACCAGAACCATGAGCCCAGGTAAACCTCCTCCTCCCTGGTGTGCAGCATCATCTCATTAGTGACAGAAGGGGAACTAAGACACTGACCTTCTTTTGATTACTGCAGTATGGGAACATAGGTATTGTTAAGTAACACAAATTCTGAGAATTGTCCTTCAAACTGCTTACTTTGCAGATCAAATGTTACCTTGTTTCAAAACAGCAAACATGAAAGATTGGGTAAAGATGTTTACTTGGGGCAAAAGCAAGCATTGTGGCTTTTTATATATCTATTTATTACCTGTAGAGAAAATACATAATTTCAAACATAAATGTGTTTCTTATTTTGTCTCCTTTCCCTCTCTCCCTCCTTTTCCTTCCTTCCTTCTTTCCTTCCTTCCTTCCTTCCTTCCTTCCTTCCTTCCTTCCTTCCTTCCTTCCTTCCTTCCTTCCTTTCTAACTTCTTTCCTTTTCCCCTTCTTTCTTTTCCAAAGTGGACAATGTCAGGTAAAGACACAAACACATGATCCAAAGTTCTAAGCAGGGTTTGGAAATACAGTACACAGCATAAAGCAATATGAAGTATGAGGGAAGCAATGAGCAGGGGCCACAGTGAAACATTTCCTTATGTAACTACCTGGAAGTGCTGTAGAGAAATAATGCAAGCACGGAGGAGGCTTGAACTCACTGGGAAAGGCATCTGATGTCACATGCCCACACATATTATGTCACACATGGAAATGCTGAAGATTCATTTTGAACCTTAGTAGAGGAAATACTGGATGCCCAATTACACATGATATTTCTACATATCATTTTAAAGTCTGGATGAAGATATTGAAATTGTTTCTGGAGAAAAAGAAACACTCAGAGGGACAAGATATTTCTTCACACTCCACCTAGGAGCTATGGACAATTTAGCCACTGATGGGAAGAAGATAGCTGGCAGCTCTGTCTTTCTTCCGGGTCCCAAGACAGCTGTGAAGGAAGGGAAGTGGGAAGTGGAGTGAACCAGGAGCATCTGAGTCCAACAGAACCTGGTGCTCAACTTTTATTTCCTACTTTTTCATTGACTGGGTCAGAGGGCCAGTTATTCAATTCTCTAGTAACAGTTCCTTTTTTTGTTGAACTAATGCCATCTTGCAGAGTTAATGAGAGGCCCAAATAACATGAAATGGGGCAGTGGTTCTCAAAGTGTTGTCCCTGGGAAGGCAGAAGTGGCAACTTCTCTAGGTTCTTGTTAGAAATGAAAATTACGGGCCCCACTCAGACCTACAGAAAATTAAAATGAACGATTTTGTGGCTCAGGGAGCCTTTCAGTGGATGACTGTGGCTACTGAAATCTGAATGTTACCCTTGAGTTGATGGTAAAGAAAACAGAGATGGTATTTCAGCCTATTTCCAATGAAATAGGAAAAGCCCTGGGCCAGATTCAGTGTGCAAAGGTGGTGACGCATGCTTTGCATAAGCACGCACGTCCTTCCTTTGCTGTCTTCTCCACCTCTGCACTCTTCTGTGATTAGACTATCTCAGTGTTGCCCTTTGTCTTCGCTATTGTGTGGTGATGGGGCTGAGACAGACCTTGGGGAGCAGTGGAGTTGCCACAGAGGCACACTGCAGGCACATTGACACCCTATGATGCTTCAGAAGTCTTTCTAATTCTTGTTAGACCACCTCCTGGACCATGGAGATGGCCATCAACTCCTGGAAACCCCTGAAGAGCAGAGAAAGAAGCTCAAATGACAATTTCTCTCACCTCTTTGGATTTTTTAATATTTCAACCTTCCCTAATCTGCCCTCCTTACTACAGCAGATCGCCTCCCTAGATAACAAAATATCTGATCCTCTGTCTTCTACTGAAACTCTCCTTGGTCTCCACAATATTTTGTTCATAACGTTAGGCATAACTCCTTTACGTAACGTGTCACAACTTTTGAATCTGGCCCCACATGACTTCAGTCTCCTCATCTCCCATTTCCTACATTCAGCCCTTCACCCCATCATCTAGCCACTCCCAGTACACACAGCACACAGCACTGACTCCCAGGACACACAATATACATGCATGTGATACCTAGCACACAGGCCCTCATCCCAGTGGGAAACCCAGTGGCAAAGAAGACAGTGCTTCTAGGGCTGGCCAAATAGCTCAGCAGATTAAAGCACCTACAAGCAGGCCCAGGGGACCAGGGTTTGACTCCTGAACCTGCAGTGCCCCCCCACCGCCACACACACTGAGAGGGAGATTAAGCCTGGGTGTTTGAGCTCATGGGAGGCTATGAACAGGCAGATCTTTATGAGTCCGACCCTTTCCTAAAATACAATAAATAAATAAATAAATAAAATAAAAAAAGAAAGAAAGGAAAGACAATGCTTCTTAGTGAATGTTACCCTTGAGTTGATGGTAAAGAAAACAGAGATGGCATTTCAGCCTAAAGGCACAGCATGGAAAACTACAGTGGGGCCCCTATCAGGACTTTTTCTAAAATGTTCTCTTTTTAAATCAGTTATTTAGTAAAAGATCTCATTATGCAGCTCAGACTCATTGTGATCTTCTTGTCTCAGCCTTCTCAGTGCTGGGATTATAGGTATGTGCCATCATGCTCAGGGCCCCAGGGCTCACACAGCCTGTGTTACCAGGGATCGAACCCCAGTCCTTGCACTTGTCAGGCAGGAGCTTAGATGGCCAAGCTATCTCCCCAGTCAATAAACTGTTCTTTACTAGGCAAGGTGCAAAGACAGGTGAGGTTAGAAAAATAGGCTGCGGTCAGCTCAGGAAAGTCTTTAATGAAGTGCTAACCAAGGAGCACCACAAAAGCCAACTTTCTTGCTACGTGCCAATTGCAATATGCTGAAAACTACCCAATAGTCACCCAAGATAGAAGCAGGAGAAAAGTAGGCACACGATTCCACTAAATAGCTGAACAAATGGAGACTCTGAGAAGTCTACTGAGACTATAAGAAGCTAAATCATTGATCCCTGGGATGGTTCCACTATAAATGACTGTGGCTTGGCTCAAAGCTATTGCTGTACTCCCAGACCCTGATCTGCAGCCAGAGGTTTTTTGGGCCCTGTGAGAGCCAGAGCATATCCAGATTTGGACAACATGCAGCTGTAGACCCAACTCAAATTCTTTTCACAAATTTCCTCAATTTAGACAAAAAAATTTTTAATCTTAAGAGATTTGTTTCCATGTAATTGGTGTCTTAATGATTTATTATTGTTTATGCCTTGACAATGCAGGTTAGAAATATTCTGAGATTTGCACAATTATTTATTTCGTGGATCTGCTTGATACATGCTTAGTGAAGAGCCTCCTCTGTCTGCACAGCTGGTATCAATATCCATAAAAGGCCATTTATGCAATTTGTCAGTGCTCTAAGTATCAATTTCCTGGAGTGAATGTCTTTAGTAACTTTCACTTATGTTTAAAATATTTTTATGTTTTTGCTTTTGAACTCTTTTTGGAAAACATGGAGGAGACCAGAAATAATATTTAATTGTTTAAGAGATGGACTGTTCACCCTATCTTTGGCAAAGGTGCCAAACACATTTACTGGAGGAAAGGTGGCCTCTTTCAAAAATGGTGCTGGAAAAACAGGCTCTGCACATAGGGAAGATTAAAGTTAGACCACACTAAAGTCAAAATGGATCAAAGATATAAATATTAAAATGGAAACATTACATAGAATAGGTAGAACTCTTGAAGACATTGATGTAGGCAAAGACTGTATGAACAAGACCCTGATCACACCGGAACCACCACAAAAGCTTTCATACAGCAATAGGAGAGATAGCCTACTGTTTTGTGAGGAGCTCGTTGACAAAACTTATATTCAGTGACAACTTAAAGTGCAGGATAAAAACAGAGGAATCATTATGTCAAGCTGCAAACTTGAAAAGAGTTTATTTGGAATTACCATAACTATGAAAACATTGAAATCTTAATAGCAATACTAAAGTAGATAAGTGCTTAGTAAAGTATCTAACACTTTTTAGGGGATTTCCTTTCCACTTTGGAAGAATACTTTGGAAAAAGCACTGTTAAATTTGTTTGCCTCCATTTAAAAATGATCAATATTAAGATATATCTTATATTGGAAAAAATAATTAGTTTCAGCCTGCTCAATCTCTTAAATTTTTGTGTCATTTGAAGACAAAGATTATAGCTGTATTCCCAGGATGAATAACAAGCTTGCTTTATGCTAGCAAACAAAATTTGTTAAATCAATGATTGAAAACATTATTAAACCAGATCAATCAACCTAAAAATACTGTTAGTAAATATTTTATCATGCTACATTGTGTACTCTGTATCTTGGAACAAGATCTCTGTCTTAATTCACTTTTGCACCTGGAACAGAATACCACAGATTAGGCAATTTACAATGAACAGAAATCGTATTGCTTCATAATTTAGAGGCAAGAAGTCTAAAAGTAAGGTGCCAGAATCTGACCAGGACCTTCTTTCAAGACCACCTCATGACAGAAATCCAGAGAAGCCAAGAGAGAGCAAGAGAGGACCTACTTGTTCTTTTATACTCTCAAGATAACAAACCCATTCCTGCAATAATGCCACAAATTCATTGAGCGTCTCTATCACACCAATTGTCTTCAGTTAGGTCTGTTTCCCCACAACAGTTCACTGGGGTTCAAGTTCACATATGAACTTAAGGAGACACAGTAAAACCACAGCAGCTTTTGGGTTAAAATAATTCCCACTCATAGAAAATTATTTTATAAAGTAGCACATATGATACAGAATAGCACAAGCTCCTAAAAATTCATTGCAGCATAAGAATGAAAGCAAGCTGTCTGTCAATAGCTAACTAGTTATTTCCACCCAGTGAAATATTAGGAAGTGATGACAAGAAATCAGCATCCATTTCTATTCATAAGAGAACAGTGAAAGTGTCCTTTTGTTTTGAAACAGACTCAAACATATAGAAAGCTTGCAAGAAGAATGCAAAATCATTTCCTGAGTCGCTTTGTAGTGAACTGTGGCTATGTTATTCCATGACCTCTGGACCCTTTTGTATTTCCTTAGAAAAAGGTACCCTCCTATGTAGAACCCAATAAACATGAAAATGTGAACAAAACCAGGAGACTGTCAACCAATGTATTATTGCATTATAATGCTGACACTTGGGTCAAGCTATGTTAATTATCCTAATCATATCTTGATACCAAGAGCAGCCAGAATCATACATGGCCTTAGGTGTCTTGAGTTCCAATTTCCTCACTCACCCTGGAACCTTTCTTGCCTTTCCTTGACTCTATGACCTCAGCAATTTTGATGCTTCCAGTCACTTACTTTGTTGAATGCTCCCCATTTGGGTTAGTCTCATGTTCCTCCATAATCAGATCAGATAGGTAGGTTATTCAAACTTGGCAAACTATTTCTCTTATTTTATTCTATGCACTGTTACCTGGTTTCAACTTATCAACAGGTTACGTTAAGATTCCAAGGTGCCTGCCAAGTTTTTCCTCTGTGAGGTTATTCTTATCTCCTTTGTAGTGGGTAAACAGTAATAAGGGCCAAGTTGGGGACGGTGTGTTGGTGGCATGGTTTAGGATAGTCTTAATAAATTGCAGGAAAAATTGTATTCTGACTTAATTTAGAAATCTATCCAGATATCGAAGCTCATCTTTCCCCTTCTCACATATATTATCTAAGCAGTTAACATCCCCTTTTAACTTTCTTATTTCTTGTAACTTCTCTTGTTTTAGTTTAACCTTTGTCCTTAAAACATATACTAAAACACAAACACCTGACTGCCATGGCTTGAATAAATGTCCCTGAAGGCCTATGTGATAAAGGCTTAGATGCTTTGTTTTAATGCTATGAGAAATGTTGGAATCTTGATGAGGTGAGTCCTGGTTGGAAGCCTTTGATCCCTTGGGGATATGGCTTTGATGGAGACACTGGGACCCAGGCTCTTTCTCTTCATCTCTGCTTTCTGGCTGGCATGAAGCCAGCAGTTTGCTTAACTGTGCCCACCCACCATGCTGTGCTTTCTCACCATGAGCCCAGGGCAACCAGATCAAATAACCATGGATTGTAACCAAGATAAACTTCTCCTCTTAATCATCTCAGAGAAGCAGTAAGCTGCCTAATACACTAATGAAGCAATAGGCTGGTGCCCTCCACAGCTAATGGACCCTAGCATTTCTCAAAATGAGCAGTTTTATTATAGATATAATAGGCGTATTTCTTCACAGATTTTAGCAGATGTTGGCTGTTGCTTGCCTAATAAATACTGTAGAGAAAATTATTTTTTTACTCAGGTAAATCACAAAGATTCCTGTATCTTGGATAGGATAGGCTCTTTACTTTGGTCCCTAAGGCTGATTGATGTCATGAAACAAAATATTATTCGTTTTGGCCTATGATTGGTGTAAAAGAGGGTATGTGACTCATTCAAGGTGCATATATTGGGAGGGTTGGGAGCAGGCCATTCTTTCTTAAGCAATGCTACAAAATTGTTTGAGGAGGGATTAAACAATGTAGAGAGAGCAAGGAGAAAATCTAGGAAAAATGACAGCGGCAAAACCATACATTTATATGCACAAGATGCTTAAGGCAATGATCCTGAGGATCTTCAGCAGGTTTTTGAAACTAGTAGGTAATTGGTAGGATTCTCATCCTGACTAACTATGTATGCTGATACCTGTGAACTAAGCAACTGCACCGAAGATAGCAATGCGTAGTACTAGGATATGCTTCGAATGCCTGTCATTCTGGTCTTCTAAAGATGCTCTGCTTGCCATATCATATATCAGTTAGTGCTATACTGTCTCTCAAGTAAATATTTGTTTTAAAAAGAGGGTAATAATTGAAAACAAGACACTTCTCCTAATGTCACTCTTTGTAACAGCACCCACCCAAGCAGATAATGCCTCAAGCCAAATAGCCTCTTACAATGGCAAGGCAACAGCACCAGGAGAAGTGCCAACTTTCAATAATCTCAGCACGATGAAACAAGATCCAGGTCCCTGATTCATTGTGGAACTGCTGACTCAACACCAGCAACCACCTACCTCCCAGATTCTGTTAGCAGAGAAGAGTAAGCGTTAAAACAAACTGTTTGAGATCCTGTAATTCAGGTTTTGGTTATCTGCAAACGGTATCCATTCTAACTGAACACTGATTGAAGGAGTCTGTTTCATAGTCCCAATCTCCACTAAGAAAAGATCATTGTTAATATTATACCTCTCACTGCAAGACAGAAACTGGAGAGTTGAGGGGAATGGGTGAGGGATTTCTTTCAAAATTCATTTAAGTAAAGAAAAGTGTACAGTGCTGTCTACATGTTTTTGTTTAAAAGGGATCTAGTAATATATTCATATTTTTGTATTTGTGCAGAGAAACATCTTAAGGACACACACACACATCCTACCTTGGAGTAGCCAAAATTGGGAAGTGACTAAGAATCAAAGTTTAGAAGTGTTTGAGAGCAGAATAACTCTCCCAGAACAAATTTTGCTACAGCTTTACTATGACATTTTATGTCAGCACAAAAAGATTGATAAAAAATTTCTTTTTTTTTTTTTTTTTTTTTTTTTTTTGGTGGTACCGGCAATTAAACTCAGGATATTGTACTTGTCAGGCAAACATTTATTCTACTGAGCTATCTTCCTGGCCATGATAAAAATTTCTGACAGAATTCAGTAAGAACATGGAGCTTAGAATCGGATTCCGAAAGGAGTCGTGTGACTATCATGGAGCTCATGGAAAAAAGCAAAAATAGTAAACAACAAATATGAGTAAGTTATTAAAAATTGTGCTTATAAAAGAAAAAGAATGTGATGAAATTAGGTTTTAGTTCTCCTTGTGCCATTTACAGGCTCAATGATTTGGGGCAAATTACTTAACTCTCAGGTCTCATTGTCTTATTTATAGAATTGAGAAGCACTAGTCTTCTAATTAGACCTTTCTCGTCTCCAAAACTACACAGCTCAATTATGTATCACTCAATTATGTCATCATAAGCAAGGTTATGTAATTAAATTTGATTTTTAAAATTATTTTAGTTAAGTTATTCCTCCTGGAAATACTCATCTGGACAACAACAGCTCGTCGGCGGTGTAGCGAGGCAGCCTGGGAATGGGTTAGATGAAACAGTTGGGATGGCTCCCATTACAAAACGTTGGAATTATTCAGACCCCTTAAAACTCCAGCCTTGTTGCTTCAACCGTTGTCTGCCACTCCTGGTGCCCCTTCATTCACTTTGCATTTCCTTTTCTCCATGGCGCTTGTCCCTTCTAACATTCTGGGTAATTAACTTATTACTCACACGTTGTTTGTACTTTCTCTTCCCATAGTATAAACTCCGCAAGAGCAGGGAATCGTTGCTTGGTTTACTGTGTATAGACTGAGCCCTTGGCAGACTTGTACTCAACAAATGTTTGCTGGATGAGAGAACAAGTGAAGTCACGGCTGTGTAGCAGATCTGTTTAGATGTCTAAGTAAACTTCTACCAATGTGTAGGATGAGCAGCAGGAAAGACAGCAAATCATCAGTTTTCACGTTTAGAAGCTTGGATGGTTTGTCAAGAAAATACACAGAATCGCAGCTATTTTTCTTTTAACTCATTTTTATAGCAGAAAGTTTTGAAGTACTAACAGGGATCATAAGAACCCAGAAATAGGAGGCAGATCTAAATATTTATTCACAATAGAGTCATTTCTTCCAAATTTAAGATAACCTTGGGATACTGAGAATGTAGCTCTGACAATAGAGCCCTTTAAGGTTGGATTTCTAAACCAGAGGACTCCAGAGGTCTCAGCTCTCCCCGGAGACATTTAGTCCTTGAGTTTTTAATGTTCTCCATTCTTTTTCCAAGAAAGGGCACTTGGTGTGAAATACAGCGTGTACGTCTGCCTGCCTTGGCCATAGTTCTTACCCTGCTTATTTCACTGGGCGCCTGTGTGATGCCAGCTGGCTGCTTGCACCATCTCAGGCTACTATTACAGGTGCTGACCCAGTTCTGCGCCAGAAATGTACCTGGCCTGAGTTGGCTGTTGTCCATACTGTGCTTGAGGAATGCCTTGTCTCTCTATTGTCCCTTTTCTCAGTTGCAACTGAAGGGGTAGGGTTGCTTGAGTCTTCATTAGAATTGCTCTTCAGTTTTGCACTAAGTTCTAGGGCTGAGTGCTCAGGGTCTACCTGTCTGTTCCTCTTTCTGTCTCTTTTTCCCACCCTCACCTCACATCTGCACTGCTAGGGTGCGCCTTATGATCTTGTTTTCATAGCTCTGCTGCTCTGCCCTACAAATAGGCCAGACAAGTTTGTATGTTTTTGGATGTTATTTGTATGTTTGTATGTTATTACAGCAGTAAACAGGATTGAACTTCTTTTCCCTTCAACTTCGGGTTCTATGAGAATTTGGCAATCCAGTTGGTTTATGTAGGTGGAGAGCTAGTGAAAACAAGAGCGACCCATAGTTCACCAGGTTCTATGAGAGAGGCATCCTAACCTGGGCTGAAAGCTTGCCTCTAACTTTTATTGGTTCTCTGACCTTTTACAACTTGCCTCTCCTCTCTGGAAAGTAGCTCTTTTATTTGTAAAATGAGCATAACAATAACATCTATCTGACAGATTTCATGAGTAATATGCTAAACCTATTTGGGACTCTCAGAATAGGACTCAAATAAGTTTTTAAGTATTAACACGTGTAATCATGAACACCACCCTTTTATTTCCACCTTCCTGTGTTTTCTTGATTATCCCTGTCATCATAATGGACGCCATCACTATCAACATCATCTTGAATGTAAGTGGAATTTCCTGAAACTCAATTATTTTATCTTTTCAACATAATATATAGTTTCCTCTGGGGAAGAAAATATCAGCTTCCAAATACATGGTTGTTAATTTATTAAGAATGTTAAAATTAGAGTGACAGAGTTGCTTTTTTTTTTTTTTTTTTTTTTGTCTTTTTGAGACAGGGTCTCACTATGCAGTTCAGGCTGTCCTTAAGCTCACTTTGTAGCTCAGGCTGGTCTTGAACTCACAACAATCCTCCTGCCTCAGCCTCCCGAGTGCTGGGATTACAGGCGTGTGCCACCACGCCCGGCTCAGAGTTGCTTATTGCAGTTTATAACTCAAATGAAAACTGAGATCAAGTTTCCTTTTCTTAAAAAAGTGTATCTGGAAAAATGCCTTAAACTTTAGCCATGAAACACAGTATGTAGAATTAGAACCACAGATTATATTATAAAATTTCTATCCTGAAAAGAAATATCTTCAATATTTTCTCTCTTCTTTTTACATTTTAAGGCATTCTCCTTCAAGAACAAATGCTGAGGGGGGGGAAAGAGATTATTTGTAGGCACAATATCTCAAATTAAAATACTAGATATTGTCTAGGAATTTTAAAAACTCTCATTTCCTACATAGGAGAGACATATGTAGTGATGTTGAGAACATTTGTAAAGCTGAACACAGGGTATTTGGAAGGGCCTCAGTGAGAAATATTGGAGAAGGACACAGTCTGCCAAAATGATGCTGTGAGAAACTGGAAATCAATAAACTGAAATAAAGAAAAGTGGACACAAATTTGGAACCCAAATTTTGAAATCCATCTCATCTGAGACAGACCTGTGTGAAGTAGAAAATAATTTCTCTTTGTTGTGTTTTGATAATTTAATAAAGCTTGGAATTATTCTTTGTAAACTGTCTGGGCCATTGTCTTTTGTTCTTGTGTATATGTTCATGTAAAAAAAATCAGTCTCTAGTTCTTAAGAGGTGGGAAGATTTAGTTTTTGAATTAACTTTTTGTTTTGAGATGATTTTAAATTTATAGGAAAGTAGCCTACCAATATAGCCACCTGTGATATACCCTTTATCTTAGTTTGTTTTCTGCTGGGATAACTGGATACCTGCTACTTGATAGTTTATAAAGGATAGAGATTTATTTAGCTTACTGTTCTAGAGGCTGGAAGTCCAGGGCCAACTGGCTGCATCTGGCAAGGGCTTTAGGCACATCACAGCATGGAAGAAACCTGAAACATGAGGAAGAATTATGCTGAAGATGCAGTTTTGCTTTATAATAACCTAGTTGCCTGAGATGGGCATTAATCCCACTTACTGGCCTAATTACCTCTGATAGCCCATTTTCCAGTACTGACACAGTAGCAATCAAATTTCAACATGAGTTCTGAAGGAACAAGCAATATTCAAACCAGTGCATCCTTTAATCAGATTCACAAATAATTGACATTTTAGTGTATGTGCATTGTATTGGAGTTGTTTGTCTTTTTGATATGAACACAAACAAGTATATATATATGATATATATATAATATACACACACATACATCTAGTAACATGTATATATATACTGGCTGCATATTGCTTTAACATACATAACATATACAACATATACATTATTATATTTTTTTCTGAATCATAAGAAAATGAATTTCAGGTTACCTCACTACCTTTCAAGTCTTCAAAATATAGTTTATGCAGTGGAATAAGGACAGTCTACATAATTATAATTAAATTGCTAAAATTAAGGAATTGACAATCATAAAATATTACCAACTAATACACATTTAAATTCTATTCAAATGTTGCCCATGGACCTAGTAATATCTTCCATAAAGTCCCAGATCCAATCCAAGATAACTTGTACTTAGTTGTTCTTTTTTTTTTCAGTCTTCTTCAATAAGGAACCATTCCTTAGGCATTTCTTATTTGTATAATCATGGAATTTTTGGATTTCTTTTTTTTATGTATTTGGTACAGGGTCTCACTACATAGCTTGGACTCATAGTAGGGATCCTCCTGTTTTCAACCTCCACAGTGCTGGGATTACAGGTGTGGGCCACCATACCTGGTCACAGTGGCCATCTCAGTGCATCCAGGGGCAGGGCCTGCGTGGCCTGTGGTGTGAAGGATCAAACCCTGGTCCCTGAGCTTGCCTAAGCAGGTGCTTAGTCCGCTAGGCTATATCACCTGCACTATAGCCTTAGAAGTTTTAAAACTATTTTGTAGAATGTCCACAAGGGTAAGATCATCTTATCCCACAGAATTTTATAGTTTTGGTAGAAGTACCTGGAAGTGATTTTGTGTTCTTTTCAATGTATCATTTATGGAGGTACATGATGTCACATGTTTCACTCTTGATG
The DNA here is from genome assembly GCA_004027165.1 of Ctenomys sociabilis. Taxonomy (NCBI): domain Eukaryota; kingdom Metazoa; phylum Chordata; class Mammalia; order Rodentia; family Ctenomyidae; genus Ctenomys; species Ctenomys sociabilis. The sequence continues at coordinate 10,655 of PVKA01000526.1, read as the reverse complement.
CTCTTTAATCTTATCACAGTTTAGATATTCTTCAAGTTTCTTCATTGCAGTTACATAATGGGTGTTTTGTTAAAACTATTAAGCAATTAATGAGGAATCACTATATCTTATTCCTTTTCAAACTTTTACCTACTAGTTTTACTATTCTTTGATGACTTTTGCTTAGATCAGTTATTTCTAAAATAGTTGAAAATGGTGAGTCTGTAAAATCTGCCTTTTATATTGTTACTTTACTGTATGACTGAGCTTTTTATCATCCTATCTGTCTAATTGATTTGCCTAAGATCTGTACAAATACTGGCTCGAAATCGTATTTTAGCTAATGGGCTATAATTTATTATTATTATTAATTATTATTATTGTTGTTACATATTTTGATGACTGAAGTATCCCAGGCTTTTCCAATAAAAACACTATCATGCTAGATTCTTTCTGACCATTTTTGACAATTCCTTGAACATTTTTTTACTTTCTTGTACAAGGTGTTCTAGGCTCATTTATTTCTCTGCCTGGTTATAGGTTAGCTACTTGCCTGAGTCTCTTGGCTTCATTTAGTACAGAATGTTACTTTGAATGCAAAGCCTGAATTGCTTGATGCTTATTTATATCATGGTGTTATCACATCAAGCCTCTGTGCAAACAGAACTAGGAAACATATGAGTGGATAGCTGTATCCATACATGAATGGTTCTGACTCTATCTGTGTTCCCATAGGTTTAAAATCATGACTCCACAATGATAATTCCAGTCCCAATTCTGTACTGCAGGATTACTGCTACCATTCACAATTTCTATTTGCAAATTCTCCTCCAATAGTGAGAAAATTATTTTCCTTTATCCTTTTATTAATTGATTTGTTTATCTGTTCAACATAAGCAAACAGTACCCTGATTTCATAGAATCTTTTTCTTCTGATCATGCCGACTGCTCTGACAACCCTGAATGTGCCAAGTGATAGTTTAATTCTAACCTCAGGGCATGGGATGGAGGTCAGAGATTTTTTTGCACTCTTACTGTTTATAACATTTGTAATGGTTGATTGATTGTGTAAACTTCAGAAGTTTAGAAGCTTAACTAAATTGGCTCAGCCATTTTAAAGTCTGCTGTGTAGAGGACCTGTCCTGGGGTGATTAATCTACTGCCTAGGGTATGGAACCCATCCTGGAGTGGCTCACCTGGATACTATAAAGGGAAAGTAAGGGAGGATGGATGTGTTTCTGCTCTTTGGAGGAGATCCTGTCTTCTGCTTCTTCAGCTTAGATATCATCTCCTTTTTTTCCAATGCACTCCTCAGCTTCTACCTCAGATCCTTCAGCCTTCTGGTACATTCTTCAGCCTTCCACTGCAGGCCCTTTGGCCTCTTGATACAGACCTGCATAGAACACTGAAGTGAGCTCCACACTTTGGGCTGACCCCTTCAGTCTGTAGTGTGCAAATGCCCTCTGCACACCTCCTCATGGGACTCTGTGGCTGACCATTATAAATCAATCTTGTAAATTCTTACATATTTTTATATCTTGTGCTATAATTGTTTCTTTAGTAAAATACTGACTGCTACTGCTTTTAGTACCATGAGTGGCTCTACAGAAACAGGATTATAATGATGAAGGGCCAGGGAGATGGCTCAGGGGAATAAGCACTTTCCTGGCAAGCACAAGGGCCTGAGGTCAATCTCTGATTCTGAAAAAAAATGGTTTATAAAGATGAAATTCTCTAGTGGCTTTCAGGATGCCTAGATTTGGATCTCCAACTTGATGAAACTTAAAGACACCATAGAGTCTCCTAATTCTATGGGGAATACTGATAATTCTTTTTTTCCCTTGATGGAACTGGGGATTGAACTCAGGCCCTTGTACTTGCCAGGGAAGAGCTTATTCTACTGAGCCATCTCCTGGGCCCCAAAGCTTTTATTTGTGTGTGTGTTTGTGTGTGTGTGTGTGTGTGTGTGTGTGTGTGTGTGTGTGTGTGTGTGTGGTACTGGGGATCGAACCCAGAACCCTGAGCTTGCCAGGCAAGAGCTTATTTTAAGCTATCTCCCCAGTCCATCTGATAATTCTTGGTGTGAACTGTTTAAACTAATATCTTGTGTACATCTATTTGATTATTCTAATTTAGTACGTGTGAGAAGCCTGGAATTCAGTGACTCCATGCATGAAAGTTGTGAAAGTTTGACAGAGTAGTGAACATAATGGTCTTAGCATCCCTGGACAAACTGGAGGAAGAAAATGATGAGCAGTGAACATTCCTAGGAAATCTAAAGTCTTGTGGCTATGAGGATAAATTAATAAAAGAAAATAAGGATCTCAAACATTCAAATTCCTAGCTCCAGGCACAGATAAGAAATTTAAAAGTTTCTGAGTCCTGATAGAAAAATCACTCTATTTAGTTTCAGAGTGAGATTAGAGAAACCCAAACACAGTCCTTCACAATTCTACTGGTCAAGCCACAATCCAAGTCTAATGCTCAGTTTCAGAGGGTATCTGAAGCAAAGGTTAGAAAACCGATGAGAAAAGAATTGATACAGAGGAAATGTAACTTTCAACCTGCTAGATGTTCAAAACGCTGAGTTTGTGTTTTCTAAAACTGAATAATTCGTTCTAAGAGTAACGAGTTCAGAGCAGGAAGAATTTATGGAGAGAAGGAAAGGTGTTGTTGAAGAGGGACTGAAGGTGGCCCAGAGAGTGGGTTGCCCACCAACCCAACTTCTTGAGGGTGTTAATTGAGCAAAGCCATGAGAGGAGGTAGGTTTAAGTTGGGACAGGATTACGCTCAATCAGCATACAAATATAGTTGCTTAGGTAATATTGATCCCATGGGAATCACAATGTGGGTATGAGGTCAGATACAACTATTGTGAACCAGTAAGATAACAAATAGAATCACTTGGGTAATATTTAATTATTTAATTAATGGGAATCAATTTGGAAAATAAGTCATATAATGTAGCAAGGACATAGGGATTCACAGGACTTTCTTGGAAAGGGTGGGTTAAGGTGGTTTGATCCTCCATCCCAAGGTAATTAATGCCTACTAAGAATATCAATTACTGTTGCTCATCCCTAGGGATAGGACAGAGTGAGTAATTCTTTTTGTTAAAGTCTCTTTTTTATTAATTTCATTGAGAAACAAATAGTTTCAAAACCTATTAGTAGGACAGTTTAAATAATTAATGCATATGGTTGTCTTAGTAATGGTTATTCATAGTACAAGATGCAGACATCATATCCTGTCCAAACACCTTTAGTACAAAACTTTCTTCTCGTTGAATTATGAGAAAGTAGCTGCATATGTACCTTATTTTGTATATACAGATAAAAATGGTCCTTCATTTGTAACCCCTTTTTCTGTTTAGTTTTTTCAGAGATGGGTATTTTTACAGAGGAATTTAGAAATTTAACCATATACAGCATTGCAATAGTGCAATCCTATGATTTTTTTTTCTTCTCTCTTATTTTCATTTATTGCCTTTTTTTTTTTTAAAAAAAAAAAACATTTACTTGTGAGATAGTATGGCAGTAATTGGTATGACATGACAAGTACTACATATTTAGAAGACCAGAAAGATACACACTTCTTGGATGATGAAATTATAGAAGCCAATAAATATATGAAAAAATGCTCCACATCGCTATGCATCATGAAATGCAAATTAAAATGATAGTGAGATATCATCTCACCCCTGAGAGAATGGCTATCATAAAGAAATCAACCAACAACAAATGTTTGAGAGGCTATGGGGAGAAAGGAATCCTTCTCAACTGCTGGTGGGAATGTAGACTGGTTCAACCAGTATGGAAATCAGGGTGTAGACTGCTCAAAAACTAGGACTGGAAATACCGTTCAAACCAGCTATCCCCCTGCTGGGAATATTCCCAAAGGAACTGAAAATATTATATCATAGTGACATATGTGCACCTATGTTGATAGCAATGCAATTTGTGATAACCAAATCTTGGAAACACCCAAGATGCCCATCATATGAGGAACGGATGAGACAGATGTATTTTTATACAATGGAGTATTACTCAGCTCTAAAGAATGATAAACTCAAAGCCTTTGCATTTAAGTGGATGCCACTTGAAGAATACTCATAAGTGAAATAAACCAGACCCACATATATAAATATCATATAGTCTCTCTAGTGTAAGAACTCAAAAGAAGAAATAAAAATAGAAAGGTATAACACAGTTAAAAGAAAGGGAGAATTTAAGGATTAAACAATTAAGGGAGGGCAAGGAGAAAAGCTAGGAAATATGACTGGGGCAAAGCCATACATTTATATGCACAAGATGCTTAAAGCAATGATCCTGAGAATCTTCATAGGTTTTGAAACTAGTAGTTAATTGGATTCTTACCCTGATTAACTATATATGCTGACACCTGTGAACTAAGCGACTACACTGAAGATAGTAATATGTAGTACTAGCGTCATGCTTGGAATGTGTTTATCTTAACATCTGACATCAGTGACTGCATCTCCAGCCAAATTCGTCTTCTGCTTTGACCTCTCCAGGTCCCAGCTCTGTTTGACTCTGCCTGCAGTATTTCTACCTAACTTAGCTGTCAATAATAGAATGGGAATCTCATAAAGTGGAATGGAGACTTGTGGGAGAATCCTGAGGATCTGAGGATCTAGATGTTAGTGAGATTATTTTTCCAGAGGAAGGGAGTTCTCCACCCATAGTGGGAGAGGCAAACCTACTTTCACCACTTGGGGTTCTGGCTTCTTCTAGTATATGTGAAGAAACTAATTCCATGTTGACCAAGCAGGATAATGCTAACAATCCACAGGACCCACACTCACCACCTATTTTGCCCTTAGGCCTATAACCAGGTTCAAATTACAGGAGGGTGCTAAGGGTGAGGTATATAGGGTCCATGAAGAAATCTGTTATCCTCTCTAGGAACTTGAGTCTTCTTAATCTTATAGCAGAGACCTAATGAGCAAACATGTCAATGGACTTTGTGACTATGGTATGTTTAAAGGTGGCAGCAATATACACCTGGATCAGGTTGAATTTGTTGATGTGGGCCCATTAAGCAGATATTATGAATTTAATGTTGTAGTTTGTAAAGAAAGGTTTATTGTTTATGTGGCTGGTTGGCAGAAGTATGGATCAAAAGAAAGCCTACTGTGAAGGAGTTAGAGATGCCAGATATTCCAAGGTAACTTGCATTGCATTGTAAGCAGGGAAAAGAATTAGCTGTTTGAGCTGCTGGTACTCCTCCCTTTGCTCTCTTGCTCTTTGCTGCTGCTATGAAATTTTGGTCTCTGCCACAAGCTGCTCTGCCTTGGAGCCAGCTGAATGTGGACTTAAACCTCCAGTAACTGTGAGCTAAATAAACCTTTCCTTCCTTCATTTTGGGTGTTGGGTATTTGTCTAAGCAAGGAGAGAAAATTAGCAAAGACAATACCAGATGTAGTTTCCTTACCTGAGGAGATTAATACATCTCCTAGTACTTAGTATGCAGGTATTGTTTAAGTAAATATCTTGTTCTCCATTCATATCCATAAGGACCATCAGAACCAATTTGCTTTTAGCAGTAAAGGCCAGCAATATAGCTTTACTGTCCTACCTCTGTATTATATTAACTCTCTAACATGTGTCACAACTTATTTTGTAGAAATTTTGCTCATCTTTCTCTTCCATAACATATCACCTTGGTCCACTGCATTGAAGATATTATGTTGATCAGGCCAAGTGATCAGGAGGTAACAACCATTCTGGATTTTTAGTAAAGAATTTGAGAGCCACAGGATGGGATATAAATCCAACAAGAATTCAAGGTCTTTCTATCTCTGAAATTTCTAGGGGTCAGCGATGTGGGGAATATAGAGATATTGCTTCTAACATAAAAGATAAATTGTACCTGGCTTCTCTTACAACCAAAAATAGTCACAATGTCTAGTGGGCTCATGGACTGGTTGATACATTGTGTCAACTTGAGAAATTTAGAAGTTTTTTTAAGTGACTCAGCAGGGAGCCAGCATTCTTACTTTGTAAACATCCTCATCCTGTATAAGAGGAGGGCATGGACATTGTGTAAGTTCTACACCCCCAGCCACAGAGTAGCTTGTTTATAACATAATGATGGAAGAGAGTGGCTAGAGGCCACAGCTGCTGCCCTTCCCTTGCCTCTTACCAGTTTTCTACTGGTCTCTGCCATGTGTTACTCTGCCTGTGAGCCAGACCAGTATAGACTCCACAAACTATGGGCTAAATAAGCCTTTCCTTCATTAATTTTTGGTGTTGGGTATTTTCTCCCAGGAACAAGTAAAAAGTAACTGAGATAGAATTTGGTACCAGAGAAGTGGGGATACTTGTTGTGGCTAAACCTGACCAGTTGGATTACAAGCTTTTGGGAATGGCTTATGGGAGGAGATAAGAAAGGTTTGGAGATGTTGCCTACAAGCAAAGCAGTGGAACAGCTTTGGCTGTTCTGGTTGGGAGATTCTTGCTAGAGCTTAGATTATCAGAAGACTGATAAAAACCCTGCCTGTAAAGACCAAGCTGGGTTCAATCCTGCTCCACAACCGTCGAGCCAGAGTGACCAGCCGGAGGCAGCGGGGCCCACACCACCAACCTCCTGGATCCCGTCCCCAAGTGTGTGGGAATTTGCATGACTCGCCTGGCTTATCAGATCAGTGGGTGTGTGGAGAGTCTGAGGGAGAGCCTTTGGCACACTGCCCGGATCCCCACCCCCAAGCCCTTCAAGCAAGCAACCTGCCTGAGACCTCAGGGCCCACTTGCCAGCAACTCCCTGGATTCCCTGCCCGAAAGCCTGCTGAGTGAGTGGGAATTTCCCCTGACTCCTTGGGCATCAAAGTTCGATGAGTGTGTGGTGAGTCTGAGAGAAAGCATTTGGCTTCTCCCTGCATGCTCTGCACCATCCAGAGCCTCTCCCCAAGACATCTTAGGAAGAGACCTGCTTGAGACACTCCAGACAGACCTAACTGGAAACTCCCCAAAACCACGGCTCTCAAGCCCACCATAGGAGGGAGAACTTTTGGTGACTCTCCTGGCACTTGATTCACACGCTCCTGACCTGGTGAGTGTGAGGGAGAGCTTCTGCATACCCCAGAGCTCCCTTAACCAGGGACCCAACAGAGGAGAATCACAGGATCTGCAGCAAAAAGGAACTGAACACAACAGCTAGATCCAGGTCAGGCATAACTGGATAATCTCAAACTTAATAGAGTGGTAGCAGAATCTCATTATGCACTAAGGCTATAGCTGCAGCAAAGCTCTACCCCAAAGGTCAGAGGTCAGTGCTATACAAAAAGACAAAGACAAGAAGAAAAATGCAATCTCAGGTCTCTAGTCCACCAATAAGTACAGAGGACACTAGCAGAGCTGAAATGAATGAATTAACAGAGAAGGAAGCAAAGAACGACAGCAGAAAGGTATAAAAGAACTCAGACAAGAATTAATGCCTGAAAGAAAAAAAATATTTGAACACATAGCATCTGAAATGAAGAATCAAATCCAGAAACATCTGGGGGAAACCCAATGCTCACTCTGAACAAGTGCAGAGCACACTATTCCAGCTGAAACATATGAATTAACAGCATCAGAAGCAAAGAACAAACAGCAGAAAGGTCATGAGGAACTCAAAGCAGAAATAATTTGTGAAATCAAAAAAGAAATATTTGAAATCATAGCATCTGAAATACAGAAACAAGTCCGGAAATATACAGAGGAAGCCCAACTTGGAAGAAACTCTGCTGAAAAAGAATTAATAGTTACCTGTAAGGAAGATATGGATTAAACAAAATAGAGGAGATTAGAAATATGACAGAATCCTGGAATGAGCAGTACAGAAAATAAATAGAACGCATGAAGCAGAATCAAAGAGATATAGAAGAACTAAAAATATCAATCATGAGTCTATAAAACTGTTTGAGTGAAAGCAGAGACAGCGTTTCAGATCTTGAAGACGCAGGTTCAGCTAGTGAAAAGGTGAGAAAGGATTACTTACAAACAATGAGCATGCAGGAAAAAAATAATCCATCACATGCAAGTTGACGCCAAGATGAACAATATGAGATTAATTGGCATCAATGAGAATGAGTCAATACAAATGACATAAAAAGAATATGGGGAGAAGTAATTGCAGAAAACTTCCGTAATATGAGGAAAGAAGCCAACATTCAGGTTACTGAAGCATGCAGAACACTAAATACCTTCAACCCAAGTAAAAACACACCGAGACACATAATAGTCAAGATCCCAGAAATCCAACACAAGAATAATATATGAAAGTTGCTAGAGAAAAGAAGCAGATTATATTCAAAGGAAAACCCCTCAGAATTACAGCCAACCTCTCTATACAAACCAAGAAGGCAAGGAGAGTATGGAGCAGAGCTCTTCAAGTCCTGTATGAAAATAAATTACAGCTCAGACTATTATAACCTGCAAAACTCTCTTTCAAGTTTAATGGAGAAATGAAATACTTCCACAACAAAGAAAAACTAAAAAATTTCATGGTGACAAAGCCATTTATACACAGGCTACTGAAAGATGTTCTAGAGAGAGAGAGATCAAAATGATCAGAACTCCATGAATGAGCACAGAAGGAACCCACTAAACAGGACAGACAATTAAACACAGGATACAAAGGAGTAAACAACAGCAGGTAAATACCATGAGAAACATAAGTCAACACATTTCAATTATAACCATGAATGTAAATGGACTCAATTCACCAATTAAGAGAAACAGACTGGCACAGTGGATTAAGAAACGAAATCCAACAATATGCTGTATATAAGAAACACACTTAACTCAAAGGGACATTCATAGGCTCAAAGTCAAAGGATGGAAAACAATACTACATGGCCAAGCACCTCAGAAAAATGCAGGAGTAGCAATTCTGTTCTCAGACAGTCTTAACTTCAAACCAAAAATTATCAAATGACACAAAGAAGGCCACTATATATTGGTTAAGAGAAAAATACAACAGCAAGAGGTAACACTCAAATATCTATGGACCAAACACAGGAGCACCCAACTATGTAAGACAAATCTTATTCTACTGAGCCATCTCCCCAGCCCCCAATGTAAGACAAATCTTAACGGACATGAAAAACCAAATATCTAAGACCACAATCATAACAGGAGACCTTAACAACCATTATCTCAAAAAGATAGGTGTAGGAGACAAAAAATTAGCAAAGAAGTAGCACAACTGAACCACTTGGAACAAATGGACCAGGTGCACATATACAGAGTATTCCACCCAACCACAGCTGAATACACATTGTTTTCAGCTGCACACAGGTCGTTTTCCAAAAATAGATCACATGCTAGTCCAGAACTCATGTTTAAGTATATGCAAGAAAATAGAAATTATGCCATGCATATTACCTGACCACAGTTCACTGAAACTAGAACTAAAAGACAAAAGAAACCAGCAAAACCAGCAAAATTCATGGAAATTAAACAACACCCTATGCAGCAATCAATGGATCACAGAGGAAATTAAGCAAGAAATTCAACAATTTCTACAATTCAATGAAAATTCAAGCACAACTTACTGGAATTTATGGGATGCGATGAAAGCACTTCTTAGAGGGAAAATCATAACTATGAACTCCCACATTAGGAAAACAGAATGGGAACAAATAAACACACTGATGTTGTACCTCTGATATCTAAAAAAGAAGAGAAAAGGAAACCCAAAGTGCAAAGATGGGAAGAAATCATAAAGATTAGAGCAGAAATTAATTCAATTGAGATGAAGAAAACAGTTCAAAGAAGCCACAAATCAAAAAGTTGTTTCTTTGAAATACTAAATAAAGTTGATAAGACCCTATCCAACCTCATCAAAAAGAGGAAAGAAAAAATTCAAATACAAGCAATAAGAAATGAAAAGCGTGAAATCACCACAGACCCAGTGGAAATCCAGAAGATTGTCAATAGCTACTTTGAGAACCTTTATGCTCACAGTATAGAAGACACAGATGAAATGGACAGATTCCTTGAAAGGTAAAAATTATAAAAACTGAACCAAGGAGATATAACAACTCTCAATAAGCCCATAACAGCCAATGAAATATGAAACGTAATAAAAAAAAACCTATCAACAAAGTAAAGTCCAGGTCCTGATGGATTCACAGCTGAATTCTATAAGAAACTTATAGAACATATAATCCCTACACTCGTCAAACTCTTCAATGAAATTGAAAAGGAAGCAGTTCTCCCAAAATCATTTCTGGAGGCAAGTATTATACAGATTCCAAAACCAGCGAAAGACACAACTAAAAAGGAGAACTACAGGCCAGTCTCCCTCATGAACATAGATGCAAAAATACTGAATAAAATCCTAGCAAATAAAATACGGAAATGATCCAAAAGATCATACACCATGACCAGTTAGGATTCATGCTAGGGATTCAAGGATGGTTCAATATTCAAATATCTATAAATGCAATGCACTATGTTAATAGACTGAAATCTAAAAGGACATGATCATCTCAATTGATGCAGAGAAGGCTTTTGACAAAGTCCAACAGTCATTCATGTTCAGAATTCTATGGAAAACTGGAATAGATGGACTTTACATTAACTTGATAAAAGCCATCTATGGCAACACAAAAGCTCATATAATCCTAAATGGGGAAAAACTGAAATCTTTTACTCTTAAATCAGGTA
>PVKA01000525.1:35365-196358 GCA_004027165.1 Ctenomys sociabilis | reverse complement strand
TTCCTCTTATAGTTTTCCCCTAACAAGTATGTATTGACCTTCTTTATCTCTTTTAATCATTCTTGGTTTGAAGTTGATATTGTTAGCAGCCAGAATAGCTAGTCGTGCTTTTTCCTGTGATTAGCAATTGGTAATAGAATGTGTGTTAAATTTTCTATGTATAGAAAAACAGGGTTCTGATTTCTTCACAAAATTTCTGTTATTTCTCAAACAAACAAACAAAAATCCTGATTCTCCATTGTGGGAAGTGTATTCCTTTGATGGAGAATATTTACAGTTCTCCTGTATGTGCCAGTCCCTTACTTAACAATACTTAGTGATAGAAGTTAGTCTGATTCACACATTCCTGGATACTCTATCTCACCAATTTCTAGGGAAAACAGAGGCTGGAGATATAACTCAGTGGTATAAGCATCTGCCTGGCAAATGCAAGGTCCTGAGTTTCATCCCCACCATAGGGGGAAAAAAAAGATGAGCCTGGGAAAACACCTAGGAGAACTGAATTTCCATGAATTCACCAGAATACCTGAGGTATAGGTAAATGGGTTAACTAGCTTTGTTAGAGTCAAAGTAGGAAATATGCATTCTTTCTTGGTTTATGTATCTATTCTGCCATGTCTAAAGAGATTATTGTAGTCATTATACCAGCTCACTTTTACCAGTACAAGTTTGAAATACATAATGTTTATATTCCTTGTGTGGAGTTGCTACATGTACATAACACATCCTATTTCCTTTGTCATTACTTTTCCCTCCCCTACTTACTTCTCCTACCCTTCATCTCTTCATCCCCTTCTTATCTGAGAAAAAAACCAATCTCCCTACTTCCTGTTATCTGTCTTTTGTCTTCCTCTCTAATTATACTTTAGGTTTCTTTTGGAGGGCAGACCAGGCAGTATTTAAGCTTGTGTGTCTGATTCATTTCACTTAACTTTATGGTCTCAAGCTGCATCCATTTTTCTACAAATAACTCATTTATCTTTCTTTGTGACAAAGTAGTGCTACACTGTGTATAAATAGTGTGTTTTTCATTAGCCATTCTTCTGTTGCTGGACTTATAGGCAGCTTCCAAGAGTTAGTTACTATAAGTAGATAATATAAACATGGGTATGCACATAGCAGGATAATATATTTCATATTTCAGGAAGATAACTAGAAAGAGAATAACTGAGTAAAATGGCACTTCTAGTTTTGTTTGTTTTAATATTTCATTTACTTATTTATTTGGTACAGGGTATCCCTATGCAGCTCAGACTCATAGTGACTCTACTGTCTCAGCCTCCCCAGTATTGGGATTATAGTCAAGTACCACCAAAATCAACAGTGTTCCTGTATACCAATAACAAACTGACTGAAAAAAAATTAGGAAAAATTCACAACAGTCCAAATAAAAAGTTAATATTTAGGAATTAACCTAACTAAACAAGTGAAATATCTCCATAGAAAAATCTGTAATACTCAGAAAGCAGAAATCACAAAATAAAAAGGTATCCTCTGTTCCCTGGATAGGCAAGGATGGTATAATCAACATAAGCATACGTACAAAATTGAAATTTAATGCAACCCCAATCAAAATATCAATAGCATTCTTTACAGAACTAGTGAAAACAATCATAAAATTCATGTAACAATAAGAGAGCAAGCAGAGCCAAAGCTTCCTGGGGAACAATAATGAAACACTACATGCTAAAAAGCTATAGTGATGAAAACAGCATGGTATTGGTACAAAAAAGTAGATGTATTCATGGAACAGAATACAGGATGAAGAAACAACCTCAAATACAATCAGCTACTTGATCTTTGAAAAGGGGTCCAAAAATATGCACAAGGAAAAATAGCTTCTTTAATAAGTGTTGGGAAAGCTAACTAGCCATATATAAAAAGTTTAGTCTAGATCTCTCCATAGGTACATGAAAATAGCAGTGCATCAAAAAATCTAAATGTAAAGACAGAAATAATCTGTTGCAAGATAAAATAGGTAAAAGGCAATGTTAAACCACGAGCACAGGCCCAGCCTATGAGCGAGACCAGCTGGAGCCCGCCAGAATTTCATTCGATCCAGAGACCAGGCCCAGCATGGAACCTGTAGCAGAACTCTCTGCAAAGATGCTAGAGGCAACACCCACCCAGCTGATTCAGGAACAGAACATCTTTCCAAAGTGGCACAGAGGGTTCAACTCCAAGGGATGAAATAGGAAGAAGTGGTGCACAGTAACCAGATCCAAGCCACACTCACTTGGGCAAGTTTGATCTTGGTAGATCTGGACCTCATGCTGAAGTAGTATCTTTAAGCTCTATACCAAAGGTCAGAAGACAGTGCTGTAGAAAATGATGAGAAGGAACAAAATGCAGTCTCAGGTGCTGAGCCCAAACAGAACAAATGCAGAAGAAACTCCCATAAAAGAAATTGGAAATCACAAACCTTAAATCTCTGAAATAATACTGTGTGAAGTAAAGAAACAACTGCAGAAAGGTATAGAGGAAATCAGATCAGAAATAATTTTTCAAGAAAAAAAAAAAAGAAATAACTGCAATGGAAGAAGTACGAAGTACTTCTAAAGAAGACACAGACAAAAAAATAGAGCAGACTATAAAAACGATGGAATCATTGAATAAGCAATATAGGAAATAAATAGAACATACAAAACAGATCCAAAGTGATATACAGGAAATTAAAACCTCAATCACAAGCTGGCAAAACTGTTTGAGTGAAAGTAAGAATAGACTTTCAGACCTTAAAGACACCATTGCAGCTAGTGAAAAAGAAAAAAATCTCTAAAAAAACAACTAGGATACAGAAAAAAATAATTTAATACCTTCAAGATGATACAAAGATGAACAACGTGAGACTGATAGGCATCAATGAAAAGGAAGAAGTCAGTACAAATGATATAAAAATAGGGATGGAAGTACTAAAAGAAAACTTCAAAAATGTAGGGAAACTATCTGACTTTCAGGTAAACAAATCATATAGAACTCCAAATAACATCAATCCAATTAAAAACACACTGAGACATATAATAATCAAGATCCCAGAAATTCAACATAGAAACAATATTCTAAAAGCTGCTAAAGGAGAACTTCCAGGCCCACCGCATGAGAGAGACCTTTCCCAGGGTTTTCCAGTCCTGTCCTGCTGCTCTGGACCTGGCACAGCCTGACCTGTGAATGAGAACTTCCATGCCTGCCACGCAAGACAGACCTTGCACAGCCCGCCCTTAAGTGAGAACTTCCAGGCCTGCTGCATAATAGATATGTTTCTCAGTGTTTTGCAGTCCTGCCCCAACACTCAATACCCAGCACAGCCTACTCTATGAGTGAGAACATCCACTACTTTCTCAGGAGCCCTGCAGACCCATCAAAGCCTAGGCCCTGTGAGTGTGTGGGAGAGCTTCTGTGCTCTCCTGCTCCCCCATATCACTCCAAACCCAGCCCAGGCCTGGCACACAGGCCTGGGGTAAAAACCCTGCAACTGAAGTCCCTGCAGTGAGGGGCTGGAGAGATGGATCAGTGGAATAAGTGCTTCCCTGACAAGCACAAGGGCATGAGTTTAATCCCTGGTTCTGAAAAAAAACAACTGAAGTCCCTGCAGTGAGACTAGGGTCAAAGCCATGCAACTAATCCAGAAGCAGAGTATCTTGTCAAAGGGGCACAACAGACTCACCTCCAAGGGCAACAACAGGAAAGAGCTGAGCACAACAGCTCAGAGGTCAGAGCTATGAGAAATGATAAAAACAAGGACCTAAATGCAATCTCAGGCCTTGAGTCCATCCAGAACAAGTGTAGAGGATGCTAGCTCAGCTGAAATGTGTGAATTGATAGCGTCAGAGGTAAAGAAACAACAGAAGAAAGTTATAGAGTAACTCAGAGAAGAATTTGTTTCTGAAATAAAAAAAAGAAATATCTGAATTCATAGCATCTGAAGTAAAAAATCAAATACAGAAACATGGGGGAAACCCAATGCCCACCAGATCAAGTGCTGAGGACACTAACTCAGCTGAACTGTATGAATTAATAGCAGGAGAATTAAATAAGCAATAGCAGAAAGGTATAGAAGAACAGAGAAGAATTTATTTCTGCAATAAAAAAGATATCCCAGAATTCGTAGCATCTGAAATAAAGAATCAAATGCAGACTCATATGGAGGAAACCCAACCTGAAAAAGTCTGTGCAGTAAAAGAATTAATAACTGCTTCTAAAGAAGACATTTATAAAAAAAAAATAGAGGAGACTAGAAAACTGATGGATTCCTTGGATGAGCAATACAGAAAAGAATAGATCATATGAAGCAGAGTCAAAGAGATACAGAGGAACTTAAAATCTCAAACACAAGTCTATATAGAACCATTTGAGTGAAAGCGAAGACAGAGTTTCAGATCTTGAAGATGCTGGTGCAGCTAGTGAAAACATAAGAAAAGATCTCTTAAAAACAACTAGGCTGCACAAAAAAAATAATTCATCACATGCAAGACAATGCCAAGATAAACAATGTGAGATAAATAGGCATAAATGAGAAAGGAGTCAATACAATGATATAAAAGAAAATGGTCAGAAGTAATAGCAGAAAACTTCCCAAAGATGAGTAAACAATCTAACATTCAGGTAACCGAATCATACAGAATGCCAAATAACTTCTACACAACTAAAAACACACTAAGACATATAATAGCCAAGAGGAAGGAAAGAAGAGCATGGAGAAGAATACTTCAAGCCCTCTATAAAAACAAATTCCAAGCCAGACTACTATTCCCTGCAAAACTTTCTTTCAAGTTTGATGGAGAAGTGAAATACTGCCATGACAAAGAACAACTAAGAATTTCATGATGACAAAGCCAGCCCTACACAGACTACTGAAATATATTCTAGAGAGGGACCAAAATGATCAGAACATGACCAACATGAACAGAAGGAGCCCACACAATAGTGCAAACAATTAAACACAGGACAAAAAGTAGTAAACAACAGCAGGTAAATAACATGTAAACCATAATTCCACACATCTCAATTATAACCATTAATGTAAATGGACTCAATTCACCAATTAAGAGAACTAGACTGTCACCGTGGATTAGGAAACACAATCCAACAATATGCTTTATACAAGAAACACACTTAACTCATAAATAAATTCATAAGCTGAAAGTCAAAGGATGGAAAACAATACTTCATGCCCCAGCACCGCAGAAAAAAAGCAGGGGTAGCAATTGTGTTCTCAGACAGTCTCAACTTCCAACCAAGAATGATCAAAAGAAATAAAGAATACCACTATATACTGATTAGGGGAAAAATTCAAGAGGAAGAGGTAACACTTATAAATATGTATGCACCAAACACAGGAGCACCCAATTATATAAGACAAATCTTAATGGACATGAAAAATGTAATATCCAAGACCACAATCTTAACAGAACTTAATATCCATTTATCCCAAAAGATAGGTCATCCACACAAAAAATTAGTGAAGTAGCAGACTTGAACCAGAGCTTGGAACAAATGGAATTGTTAGACATTTGTTCCACCAAACCACAGCTTAATAAAAATTTTTTTCAGCTGCACATGGGTCATTTTCTAAAATAGACCACATACTAGTCCATAGGTCATCCTTAAGTATATGTAAGAAAACAGAAATTATCCCATGCATATTATCTGACCCCAATGCAATAAAACTGGAAATAAACAACAAAAGAAACCAAAAAAATCCCATAAACACATGGAATTTAAAAACACCCCACTCAGCAATCAATGGATGACAAATGAAATTAAAGAACAAATACAACAATATCCACAATTCAATGAAAATTCAACCACAACTTATCAGAATTTATAGGATGCGATGAAAGCAGTTCTCCGAGGGAAATTCATAGCTGTGAACTCACACATTAGGAAAACAGAATGGGAACAGATAAACACACTGATGCAGCACCTCCAGCATCTAGAAAAGGAAGCGCAAACCAAACCGAGAACCCAAAGACAGGAAGAAATCATAAAGATTAGAGCAGAAATTAATTCAATTGAGATGAAGAAAACAGTTCAAAGAATCAATGAATAAAGCTGGTTCCTTGAAAGACTAAATAAAATTTATAAGCCACTAGCTAACTTCATCACTAAAAGAAAAAATTCGAACATAATCAATAAGGAATGAAAAGAGTGTGATCACCACAGATCCAGTGGAAATTCAGAAATTATCAATAGCTACTTCAAGAATCTTTACACTTACAGAATAGAAGACACAGACGAAATGGACAGATTCCTAGAAAGGTAAAAATTACCAAAACTGAATCAAGAAAATAGAACAACTCCCAATAAGCCAATAACAGCCAACAAAATATGAAATGTAATAAAAAGCCTACTGACAGAAAAATCTAGGTCCTGATGGATTCACAGTTGAATTCTACAAGAAATTTATAAAAGATATAATCCCTACACTCCACAATCTCTTCAACGAAATTGAAAAGGAAACAGTTCTCCCAAAATGATTCCTGGAAATAAGTATTATACTGATACCAAAACCAGGGAAAAACACAACTAAAAAAGAGAACTACAGATCAATCTCACTCATGAACAGAGATGCAAAAATCTTCAATAAAATCCTAGCAAATAGAATACAGTAAATCATCAAGAAGATCATACACCATAACCAGGTAAAACTCATCCCAGGGATGCAAGGATGGTTCAATATTCAAAAATCTGTAAATGTAATACACTATATCAATAGAGCGAAATCTAAAAACTTTTGACAAAGTCTAGCACTCATTCATGTTCAAACTCCTACAGAAAATAGGAATAGAAGGTCTCCACTTCAATCTGATAAAAAGCCATTTATGACAGCCCAATGGCTCATATAATTCTAAATGGGGAAAAACTGAAATCTTTTACTCTCAGATCCTGTACAAGGTTAGGATGTCCTCTTTCACCCCTCCTATTCAATATACTTCGGGAAGCATTATCTAGAGCCATTAGATAAAACAGAGAACTAAAAGAAGTAAGAATAGGTAAAGAAGAAGTTAAATCATCATTATTTGAAGATGACATGATACTTTACTTGAAGACCAAAAAAACTCTGCCAAGGAGCTACTAGAATTGAAGCACACATTCAGTAGCATAGTAGGATACAAAGTCAATACCCAAAAGTCAATGGTGCTCCTCTACACAGATAACAAATACAGTGAGAGGGAAATTAGGGAAACAATACCGTTTACAATAGCATCACTGAAAATGAAATACCTTAAAATTCATCTAACTAAAGAAGTTAAAGGTCTTTTCATGGAAAATTATAGTACTCTGAAAAAAGAGACTGTAGAAGATTTCAGAAAATGGAAAGATATTTCCTGCTCCTGGATAGGAAGAACCAACATCATGAAGATGGCTATATTCCCAAAACTGTTATACAGATTCAATGCAATCACTATCAAACTATTAAAAGAATACCTCCCAGACATAGACAAATCATTCCTAAAACTTATTTGGAACCATAAAAGACCTAGAATAGCAAAGGCAATCCTGGCCAACAAAGACAAGGCAGGAGGCATCACAGTTTCTGACTTGAAATTATACTACAAAGCTACTGTGATAAAATCATCATGATATTGACAACAAAACAGACCTGAGGATCAATGGAATAGACTAGAAGATGCAGAGGCCTCTACAAACACACTCAACCATTTGATCTTCGACAAAGGGGCCAAACACACTTACTGAAAGAAAGATAGCCTCTTTAACAAATGACGCTGGAAAAACTGGCTCTCCACATGCCAAAAACTAAAACTTGACCCAGCTCTATCACCATGCACTAAGCTAAAGTCAAAATGGATTAAAGATCTAAACTTAAAACAGAAACACTCAATCTCCTGGAAGAGAAGGTAGGAAGGACTCTTGAAGACATAGGGGTAGGCAAAGAGTTCATGAACAAAAATCAAATTGCACAGGTAATACTTGAGAGAATTAACACCTGGGACCACCTCTTATTGAGAAATTTTTGTGCATCAAAAGAAATTACTAACGAAGTGAAGAGAAAGTCCACTAATTTTTTTTAAAATCCTAACTCATAAGTACTCAGACAAAGGTCTGCTCTCTAGAATTTATAAAGAACTAAAAAATGTTAGGGTCCCTCAATTTAAAGACATAATCCAGAAATGGCATCTGAGATGAACACATACTTCTCAGAGGATGAAATTAAAGAAGCAAATAAATATATGAAAAAATGCTTCACAATACTAGTCATCCATGAAATGCAAATTAAAATAATACTGAGATACCATCTCACAACAGAAAGAATGGCTATCATTAAAAAAATCAACCAACAACAGATGTTGGAGAGGTTGTGGGGAAAAGAGAACTCTTGTCTACTGCTGGTGGGAATGTAGACTCATGCAACCATTATGGAAATCAGTGTGGAGACTCAAAAAACTAGGACTGGAAATCCCATTTAAGCCAGCTATCCCCCTACTGGGAATTTTCCCAGAGGAACTGAAAATCTCATATCATAGGGATGTATGTGTGTGTAGGTTTATAGCAGAACAGTTTATGATATCCAAATCTTGGAAACAACCATGATGCCTGTCACATGAGCAACAGTTGAAAAAGATGTAGTATTTTTATACAATGGAGTATTGTATAAATTCTTTATCAGCTATAAAGAATGATAAACTTAAAGTCTTCATATTTAAGTGGAGGCCACTTGAAGATATACTTATAATCAAAGTAAATCAGACCCACATGTGCAAATATCATATAGTCTCCCTAATATAACACAAAGGAAGAATTAGAAATAAAAAGGTATAACACAATTAAAAGGAAAGCGAGAACTTGAGCATTAGACAATGAGGAGAGGGAAAGGAGAAAAGCTGAGAAACATGATGAGCAAAAGCATTCATTTATACACACTAGATGGGTAAGACAGTGATCTTGAGAAATATCAGGAGATTTTTGAAACTAGAAGTAAAGAGATAGGATTCTCACCCCAACTAACTATACTGCTGATACCTATGAACCAAGCAACTGCACTGAATTTAGCAAAGGGTCATGCTTGAAACACCTGTCACTGTGGTCTTCTAAATATGCACTTCTTGTCATGACATACCAACTATTGCTATACTATCTTTCAAATAAAAAAATTTTAACAGTAATAAATGAAAAATAAGACAAAAATGTCAAAGACAGTCTTGCTACAATGCTATATATGGATTGATTTCTAAACACCTATGTAAATATATGTAAATGTTAATTCCTATTTTTTAAAAAAAATTCTTAATATTCTGTAAGGATTTAGAGTTTATTATCTCAATACTCAATGGAAAATACCTGTTCCATGTTATGCCTATGATATCTGATATTTAGACAAATAATATGGGAAAACCAAACTGCATATGTTGCAGGGTAATAATAAACTTCTCTTATGAAGGGTTAACAACCTAAGTTTGCAGATCAAAAATTGGAGAAAAGGAAGGGCTTCAAGGTCAGCCAACATTTTGGCCCTAGCCTTTCAAGGTCAGTGAAGACTCAGGACATAGGAGACTTGTACCGTAACATCATGGAACTCAGTTGTGCCCCAAAGTTTCTGATCAAAGAGATTATGGAGCTACAGAGGAATGTGATTGATGATGTGTAGTGTACCTAAGGAGAGTCCCATGGAGAGAAAACATTCTCTCAGGCTTCCACAGAGAGCAAATTGGTCAAGCAATGGCCTTGACTCATCCACAAGGCTGACACTGACAAAGGATTCTACAAAGGGAAGTACAGGGTTTTAGGATAAACCCTGAGGATACCTGACTGACCTTATCAGATACAAAAGTTACACTTCCTGTTGTATAGGTTTTGCTTTACCTCAGTCTTAGCCATCCAGCAGAAAAGTATAATAATGGAGGTATATAAAGTCATATTAATATGCTGAGCTGTGAATGGCTCAAGTCAACAACTTCTGTGGATAACCCCCTTCTATTGTGGACTGCTGAACAATATTGGATTGTTTTATTAAAACTGAAACCACAAAAACTCCATAAACTCATGAAAATTAAATAACATCCTCTTGAACAACCAATGGGCCACAGATAAAATTAAAGAAGAAATTTCAGTTTCTATAATTGTAGATAGTTTTTACAATTAAACAATAAAGCATTGTGTAAAAGTAAAAAAAAATATTGTTACTGTCATACTAATCTGTCTGGAAACTGTTTCATTGCTACTTTATCTTTTTTCTCATTAAAATCAGAAGAATTGCTAATATAGCCATCATTGTTAATTAGCTATCCCTATTTTGAAAATGTGTAACATGTATTTTTCTACTTGTTTTTGCTTCTATTTTCACTCTTCGTAATAAAGTAAAATAAAAAGTATTGATTTTAAAAACTAATAACTTAAAAACTGCCACACACACACACACACACACAGATGAACCACAGAACACTCTTCTTTCTGAAGGTGTTACAATGCGTTGCTATCATTTACCAGTCTTTCACTATTAAACTTAAATGACCAATTGGGAGAAACAGTTCTAAGACCAGCCTCCCACCACTGATTAAGGCTGGGGTGGCAGGTGTCAAGGACATTCTGCCTTCTGAGTTTTCTAGGCAGACTTGGTGACCTTGCCAGCTCCAGCAGCCTTCTTGTCCACATCCTTGACACCCACAGCAACCGTCTGTCTCATATTGCCAACAGCAAAATAATCCAGAGGTGGGTAGTCAGAGAAGCTCTTGACACACGGGCTTGCCTAGAACCACATCAACAATGGCAGCAGCATCAAATTTCAAAAGCTTGGACCCATCTTCCACCTTCTTACTCGACCGGTGATCATCTTTTTATTCAGCTCAGCAAACTTGCAAGCAATGTGAGCTGTGTGCAATCCAATAGAGAGGCACAGCCTGCCCTGATCTGGCCAGAATGGTTCAGGATAATCACCTGAGCAGCAAAACCAGCTGCTTCTGTTGGTGGGTCATTTTTGCTGTCATCACCAACATCGCCAGGCCAGACTTCTTTGACAGATACGTTCTTGATGTTGAAGTCCACATTGTCGCCAGGAAAAACTTCACGGTGCATTTCAACAGTCTTGACTTGAGTTGTTACACTGAGTTGAGCAAAGCTGACTACCATCCAGGGTTTGAGAACACCAGTCTCCACTCACCCACAGGGACACTGCTAATACCACCAATTTTCTAGACATCCTGGAGGGACAGCCGCAAAGATTTGTCAGTGGAATGAGTGGGTGGAAGGATGCAATCCAAAGTTTCAAACAGTGTAGTTCCACTGGCATTGCCATCCTTACAAGTGACCTTCCATCCTTTGAACCAAGGCATGTTAGCACTTAGCCCCAGCATGTTGGCACCATTCCAACCAGAAATTGGTATAAAAACTGCAGTGTCAGGGTTGTAGCCAATTTTCTTAATATAGATGCTGACTTCCTTAACAATTTCCTCGTATCTCTTCTATCTATAGGGTGGCCCCATGGAATCCATTTTATTAACACCAGCAATTAGTTGTTTCATACCCAGTGCATAAGCCAGAAGGGCATGCTCATGGGTCTGCCTGTTCTTGGAGATACCAGTTTCGAATTCACCAACACCAGCAGCCACAATCAGGACAGCAGAGTCAGCCTGAGATGTGCCTGTGATCATGTTTATGATGAAGTCTCTGTGTCCAGGGGCATCAATGATGGTCATATAATACTTGCTGGTCTCAAATTTCCACTGGGAGATGTCAGTGGTGGTACCACGCTCATGCTTGGCTTTCAGTTGTCCAACACCTAGGCATACTTGAAGGAACCCTTCCCCATCTCAGCAGCCTCCTTCTCAAATGTTTCAATGGTTCTTTTGTCAGTGTCACTGCATTTGTAGATGAGATGGCCAGTGGTGGTGGACTTGCCAGAGTCCACATATCTGATGATGACGATACTAATGTGAGTCTTTTCCTTTCCCATGTTGGCTTTGATTTAGTGGTGGTTTTCCCTACACCTATGCTCTCACAGCAAGCAGTTTCAAAAAAGCAAAAATAAATAATTCTGTAAAATTCAAAATAAAGGGGTTGGGATGATGGCTCAGTGAAATAAGCGCTTCCCTGGCAAGCACGAGGGTCTTAATTCAATCCCCAGTTCTGCAAAAAAAAATTCAAAATAAGATTTCAGGAGAATAACAATATTCATTATATTGTATATTATAATCTTCAAAGTAGTTGTTCATGATACAAAATATAGACATAAAAATCAATCAAGTAATATGGGCATGTACTTATCCTTGTTTTTTATTATTTTTCTTCTCTTTAAAAATAAAAAGGAAAAAATAAATAATTGCTAAAAAAGAAACAGAGACCTGGAAAGATTTGCCTCAATATCCCTTTCATTAGTCTGTTACATGGGACATGTATGATCTAGAACTTATCAATAATATTTTTATAGAAAACAATAAAGCAAAATTTCAAAAAAATGGTGAAGGGAGATAACTTAATGTCATAAGGGCCTACTTTATGGGCAAGTGCAAGGTCCTTGTGCTTTTTGGGGATCAAACTTTTGGGGATCAAAAGTTTGATTCCCAGTACCAAAACATAAAAAATAATAGAATAAAAATAGATGGCACACTATGTAGTTTTATCTTCAAAGTAATTACTCAAGGTACAAAGTATGAGTACAGAAATATCCCCAAACAATATTAGCACAAAACTCTCTTTTCAATGAACAAAGAGAAACTAATAGTAAAACTATCTTGTATTGTTTTGCCTTTTCCCTTCTTTCCCTCTTTCTGCAATTCTAATTCCTCTTTCTTTTTTAAACAATTTCCTTCCAATTCACATCATCTACTGTATATTTTGGACCTTATTTATTCTTTCAGTTTCTCATGTCAGCAAGGCAATATGATGGTTACAAATGTGAACCTGATTTATTTCATGTATGAGTATGGTCTTCAGTTGCATCCATTTACCTATAAAACTTTCAAGTTGGTCCTTCTTTATGGCTGAGTCATACTCCATTGTATAAAAAGACCACATCATTTTTATCTGTTCCTCAGTTGGTGGGTGTTTGGGTAGCTTTCAAAACTTAGCTATTCCAAACTGTGCTGAAATAAACATGGTTATGTACTTATGGTACATTTTTAATTCTTCCAGAAATATACCCAGAGGGGGAATAGCTTGGTCAAATAGGACCTCTAATCCTAGGTTTTGGTTTTGGTTTTGGTTTTTTTAATGTATTTGGTACAGGGGCTCACTGTCTAGCCCAGACTTAGTGATCCTCCTGTTTTTAGCCTCCCCAGTGTTGGATTACAGGCCTGCACCACCATGCCTGGCCTCTGGAGCCAGCTCTGAGGGCCAGGAAGGAGGAGCTGGCGGGGATGTGGCCGACAAGGCATGTGGTATGGAGAATCACCCCCATCCCTGCACTTGCTTAAGCAGATGCTTAGTCTGCTGAGCTATCTAACCAGCCCTTAATCCTAGTTTCTTAAGGAATCTCCACGCTGATTTCCATAGTGGTTACACAAGTCTACACTCCCACAGACAGCCTTCTTTTTGCCTCACAGCCCTTCCAGCATTTGTTATTGGTTGACTTATTACTAAGAGCCATTCTTTCTAGAATGAGAGGGGATCTTTGTGTTGTTTTAATGTGCATGCATGCCTTGAATGACCAATGGTATTGAGCACCTCTCATTTATTTATTTGCCATTTGTATTTCTTTGTCTGAGAAGTACATATTATCTCAGATGCCCATTTTTGGATTTGGCCTTTGGATTGGAGTGTTCAATTCTTCATATGCTCTAAATATTTTTGTTTAATGGACAACTGGTTAAATATTTCTCCATCTGTTGGTGATTTATTTTGTTGTAAAAAAGCTGTTTAATCAGATGAGATCCCAGTTGTTGATTCTTTGTGGTATTTCCAGTGTCAGCATGGTACTGACAAAGAAATAGATATGAGGGAAAATTAAATGGATTAAAAGATGCAAAAACAGGGCCGGCAAGATAGCTCAGGAGACTAAGAGCTGCATTGGCAAGCACAGGGTCTGGGGTTTGATTCCCGGCATCACACGCAGTGCTGAGCTGGCAACTCTGTCCAGGCATGGTGGCTCACACCTGCAGTTCCAGCCCTGGGGGAGTGGGGCTGAGGACAGGAGGATTATTAATGAGTCCAATCTGTATAATGAGACCCTATTTAAATAAATTTTTAAAAATGCAAAAACAACTTCAAAAATATTTGGGTCACCTTATCTTTGATAAATTGGCCAAACACATTCAATGGAAGAAAGGTAGCTTGTTTAAAATATGGTGCTGAAAAAACTGACTTTCTATATTCTCAAGACTAAAGCTAGACCCGTGCACTAAACTAAAGTAAAAATAGACCAAAGATCTAAATATTAAGAAAAAACAAGCCATTCAGCAGAAAAACATAATAACAAGGTATGAAAAGTAAAGCCATATTAATATGCTGAGCTGTAAAGGGCTCAAGTCAACAACTTCTGACATTGCCAGTCTTATGGACAACTCACTACTATTATGGACTACTGGACTATATTGGATTATTTTGCTGAATTCATGCACCTACAATTTTTAAATGACAATCTGACAAAATTAAACAAAAAAGGGGATACAAATGAAGGACCATTTTGCACCTGTATATAAAAAATAGGATAGATATACAGCTACTTTCTCTTGATCCAATGAGAAACAAGATTTGTACTAATAGTGTTTGGACAGGATATCATGTCTGAATCTTGTACTATGAATAACTACTACAGAGACAACAATATGCAATGTATTAATTATTGTAAATGTCCTACTAACTTGTTTTGAAACTGTCTCATTGCTATTTGTTTCTCAATAAAATTAATTTAAAAACAAAAGAAAAGAAAAAACGCTTGATCTGCTGGAAAAAGAAAATAGGTAGAAATCCTGACGACATAGGTATAGGCAAAGGCTTTATCAGTAATGGACAGTGTTAAATTATATGTCTTTAAAGTTGCTCCCCAGATTATAATTTCCTGACTATCAGATAAATAACTGAGAAAAGAAAACCTAAAATACTAGCTAGTCTGAACAGTAACTTACAAAACCTGCTATGACCTGTTGGATTAACATGCACTGACCATTCTTTGAGTTAAATTTATTTTTGTATATTTTGTGAGACCAAATATGGTTTATATTACCCAGCTTCATGTAATATTAGTTTAATGACTTAGACAAATGTGAAGAATGTTAGAGATTAAATATGCTAAATAGTTAAAGGAGTAAACTATGGTCATATTCAAGTCAAAATTTCATTTCTGATTTTTTTTTTCTTCAAGAAGTCTAAGCTGGCTAAAAAGAGAGTTCATTAATCTCTAAATGGCAAATAAAGTCTCAAGCCATGGTGTATTCCTAAAATTCTATGAAAATTTTAAAACACTGATCTCAAGGCTGGAGAGATAGTTCAATAGAATAAACGTTGGCCTGGCAAGCGCAAGGGCCTGAGTTCAAACCCTAAAATAAAACACTGGTCTACACAAGGATGCCTGCCAAGCAGCTCTGCATTTGGTCTGCGGGCTGCCCCTAACACAACGTGTTTGGCTGAAACTCCCCTGTCTGCTTGCCCTAATGGCTCTTGTTCCTGTGGCTTCTCTGAAGGAATGGAACCTGCTGGCCTGAATCCCAAACCCGGGACACATCCATTCTCCTTCCTACCTCTCCCCTCCTGTCTGTGTCCAACAAGCAACAGCGCCTCCTAGCCCCACTTCCTCCCTGCCCCTCGGTTCCCCCGGCCTTGCCCATCATCACGGCGGATTCCTTTTCTGTCCAACACCACGGTCCCTGCCCTGAAATACTTAAACAGTCACTTCAGTGATCGCTCTGCCTCCAGCTTCGCCCACATCGAATCCATTTGCCACACTGCCGCCAAAGCGAGCTTTCAGACAACAGAACACAGTCGTGTTACTCTGAGCCTAAAAGCCCTTCTGTGTCTCCCCACTGCCCTCAGGATAAAATCGAACTCCTCAGCATAACATGAAAGGCCTTTCATTTCCCATCTCCTACTTACTACAGTTAAAGCACAGACACACTTATTTATTATATAGTATATTCCACATACAAATACATAATACACACACATATTTCCACATACAGTTAAGTACAAATAAAATACAATAGGCACTAATTACTCAGATTCAACAAACCTTATCATTTTACAATAATTGTTTTATAATTCTAAATACCATTTTAAACAAATTAAGCAGTTAGTGACAGTAGAGAAGTCACCAGAATTATAGATCTTATCCTTCATAGGCTGGATGCTAGCAGGTAGAATTTATTTTTAATTTACTTTTGCATGAGCAGAGTCTAGCATCTTTTAGCAAATATCCTTAGAAATCTGTGGGGTTTTTTCATCTGTCCTTTATCAATTGTTTCTTGCTGTGAATTATTTTACTTACCAATTTCTCTGTCTGTTTCTGTCTCTGTCCTCTCTCTATCTCTTTCTCTCCAGAATAGATTTAAAATATTCCTTGCTATCTTTAAATACAAGCTTTTCCTTATTATTCTACAAAATTAACTTGCTTAATTTTAGATGTTTGTTTTCACTAGGTATTCATTACATTTAACAGAATCAGGCCACCAATGTAATTTTTTTATAGGTGTTTGCTAAGCAAATAAAACGGGGAGAGTGCATGCACAATTTGTAAATAAGAGTATTTGAGTATTATAATGTCTTCTTAGAGCGTAATAGTTCTAATATTATCAGAGTATAGCTTATAGTGATTTTATTAAGGATAGGGTCAACTTTGTCTATATTTTCATATTTATCAATATAATTCACATAGCTTTATTAATTGCTGTGAATTTTTCTGCTTGAGTCATTAATACTTTCATTTTTATTACTGCTTCATTTTCAGAGATTTTAGTTCTCACATATTAAAACAAATGTTGAGCTCATTAATTTTGTTTTCATTAACACAAAAATTTAGAACCTTCAGCTTTATAAATAACCTCAAGAGTATCACTCTTACTAGTTGTAAAGTGTTTCCAGTAATTTTTGTTCTTAGTATTTCATGATTATAATTTTGATTTCCATTTTGGACCATCAGCTATTTAGAAGTACTTTTGTTTTCCTAATGAACATATTTCTTAAAATTGTGTTTTGATCACAAGTTTATAATCTGACTTTTTCTTTTTTTTTTTTTTTTTCATTTATGGATTGGGTACAGGGTCTCACTACACAGCTCAGACTCATAATGATCCTTCTGTTTTCAGCATCCCCAGTGCTTGGATTACAGGCATGCACCACCACACCTGGGTTCTGTCAGGCTCAGCAAACCCCAGGGTTTGATGTGTTTGCAATTCCAGGAGTAATGTCTCTCCTGAATTATGTTTTATTTTCTCCCTGTGTTATAATTCTCTTATTATGAGTTCTTTTCTTCCTTTCTTATTGTCATTACAGTTTTTAATACTATAGTAAATGAATTCTGGACCATTTTATGTTCATTTCCATTTAAGATTTCCATGTCACAAGTATACATTCAGAATCTATATTTACATTTGGGGCAGACAATATTTGGATTTCTCCAAGAATATGTTCTGATTCTTAAAAATCTCTTTGGAACCTAATATAGATTTTGTCTTATTGTGAAACCTGCCAAAAAAGCTGAAGGTTTTCATTTTCAGGAATTTTGAAGTTCACTGAGGTTCCCAACTGTATTAAAGAGATCCAACTTATGCACACAAGCACACCACATCCGTGCAGGGCCAAAGACATATTTCCTTTGTCACAGCCCCATTAGGGCAACAGAACCTTAGACCCAGCTCACAGTCCTGTGTCCAGGTCTGATGGTCTCACACTTCACAAAGCTGCTAGAAGCTACCAAGGCAATCAGTGTACCGTAACTGGGCATCTCTTTATTTCTAGTATCACTCTTATTGAACTTTATGCCCATATTTCATTAAGTATTTGTGTAGTGTCTAACAAGTAGAGTCTGCATTAGCTGGCTGCCAGAATGTACGAACCAGCTCCAAGTACAATTTTAAGGCTGTTCTCCCGCTTTACCCCTTTCCCATTCCTGACCTCCAGCATGAAATTACCGGAAGCTAGATGCAGAAGCAGCTCTAATAAGCTGAAAAAAGAAATCTATCACTTATGAATTATGTGGTTAGGTCATGTAGGGCCAAGTGACAAAAGACTCAGGCAAAAAGACAGATAGGAAGTAACTCTTCAAGGAAGCTCGTTTATATCATCAAATATATTTTGATGAGTCTTCAACTACCTTGCTCTATTACACTTAGAAACTAAAACACATTTGAGTTTGGAGTGATTCTTTGGCATGAGCCTATGAAAGTGCTCTTTGGAGAAATCAAGCAAATTGAAAGAGAAGTTAATTTGTATCTCTAAGTCAGCTTTAGAATAGAAGAAAAAATAAAATTCCTTATATGCAAAATTTTCAAATTTCTCAGCATTAATAATCAGATATTCTCTAAATGCATTTTTCAGACTTCTTGAAGAAGCATTTTCCCAACTTTTCTTCTTATTGAATTGGTTTTCTTTTAGTTACTCTTTATGTAACAACTTTAAGAAACTGCCTGCAAAAGGTTCATGCTGAACATGGCTTTGCTTCTCAGGAAACCAAGCCAGTGGCAGTTGCATTCCAAAAACAGTCAAGTGATTCCCCTGGTTTACCCTATACCCTGTAGACTAAATACTCAAACAGTCCTTTGGGGGTCAATTTTCTTTCATTTTAAAATTTTAAATCTTTTTATCCTCTCTTAGCAGGTTTGACCATCAAGTCTAAGTGAAATTGACAGATATGGAAAGTTGTTACAGCTGCTGTTAAGCACTGATTATCTTTAAAATGGAGGAAAAACAAATACAGAAATTCCAAGGAACCATCCAGGGACACCCCTCACCATTAGGTTTCTAAAAAACAGTAGGGTAAATAAATCACAAGCCCTGTCCTCATCTATCAGGCTGATACTGCGGCTACATTTACAAGAAGCCAAGTAACTTACAGGAGAGACAGTAGCTAGGAAGAAACAAAAGTCAGTTGTTACCAGGAGTTCCAAGAGAGAAGGCTCTGTGCTTCCTTTAAGCAGTTTGATTTATAGCTTGGGATATCATGTGCAAGAGGACCCCAAACCCAAAGTGTTTTGTGAGTTGACCTGTAAAAATAAGTCTATTAACCCTAATCAATCTCCAATTATGCAGGGGTGCCTGAAATCTAGCAAGCCAGGGGGTGACAGAGGTCTCGTGGCACAGGCACTAATCATTGTCTTTGGTAATCAGCAATGACTGGGAAGCCAGAATCCATCTTTGCAGAGTAATGTGAAGCAGGAGGAGCTTTTATCTTTTAATGAGAAATGGAGGATTGTTTTAATTTTTAATTGCTGGCATTAATTAAGGCCTGGGGCTCTTGTGCAGATCTGGACCTCATGGGTACGTGTTCCCAGACCAGTCTTCTGCCAGTCTTCACCCCAGCTGTGGGTGAACTGCCTGCCCCAACTTCCTGCTGTAATTAGTAGGGGCTCCTATTGCTATTAAATACATTATTACAGAAGCTAATTACAAAGCCTATAGATGATTCACGGTGCCTTATCAGGGATTTCCTTGTGCTTTGTGAGGGGAAATTCTAAAGGTGCATGCTGTTTCACATCACACAGATGGCCAAATGTTAATATATCTATGGAAAATGGAAGTATTTTAAACCCACACCAAGACAGCCAAGAGAACAATGCTTCTTTCTATCTTGAGTTGGAGAGGTGGTTAGAGAAGAAATAAATATTATTATGTTACTAACACATACAAACTGTTAAAACAGATCTGTGCCTGATCCCCACATAAACTGAAGTTGAAAAGTATGTGTGTTCCCTAATGCAATAATCCAGGATGAAGCTATAGTAGAAGACTTTTGGTAGTACTTTAACCATGTATCTCTAAGCAGCTCCAATATATTATTAATCCATGTTACCTTCAAAGTCAATGTGGCATTTGAGTAAAAGATAAAAGTGGTGAAAAGATAAGTATTTAAGATAAGATATGGGAGAATTAAGAAATAGGAGATTAAACTGGCAAAAATTTAGAACTTGTGGCACTTGTAGTTGTTTATTCTATCACTCATTTTAAAGCTAGCTCTATGACAATAATTTTTTTAAAACATACTGACCTTGTTTATATGTGCCCTTATGATTTAAAATAGCTATAGAAATAGAGAGACAGATAGATGTAGATATATTGAGTGATTTGGGTTTTGTTTGATGTGTGTGTGTGTGTGTGTGTTGTTGTTGTTGTGATGACTGCTAAATCTTTCCAACTTTAATTAAGAACAAATGTATGAATAGTTAGCACTTGATGGGAGAGCACAAGAAATAATTGAAGTACCCCTTTTCACACCACGAAAAATGTCTTAGCAAAAGGAGGGATGGAACAGTCCCACTAGATTTCAAGATTCAGGACAAGGTCCTTGGTGCTTATTCATCAAGTGCATTTGACTTTTCATGAAATACGCTGGGCACCAAAAATGTGGTGGTGGCTATTTACACCAGATAAGGTGATTATTTTTTAAAAAGAAATATACCAGAACTTATAGCACCAGACAAATACAGTTTATATTGCTCCCCTCATAGAATCACTGCTTAGGAATTTTGCTTTAAATTTTTGTCAGTGTATTTATAAATACATGCTTATGTCTGGTAAACTAAGCAACTAATTTAAAGACATTATACAATGTAAAAACCTTTATTGAATTCCTTTTATTTTATTTAGTGAAATTCTATGTCAATTCTAACTTTTTACTATTTTTATTCTCTTCAAAAAACAGTATTTAAAATTTAAAGAAACATTATTCATAAGCAGTATTAATAAACAGCATATATGTGTATCTGCATATATGACTGTGTGTGTAAGACTCAGATATTTTAAAGATTTATCCTTTATGTTTATAGATGAAGTAACTGAAGTTCAGGAATGGAAATTGTTCTGTTCAAGGAAGTTCGGTAGCAGTGATGAACCCCTAAATGCCAGCAAGCTTTTTGATAACAGAATTAAGTCAGTTGAGTTTCCTGACTGTGTAAGTGCCGTATCTGTTTTTAACATTGTGCAAATGTCCTTCTTTCACAGAGATGATCTTACAAGATGTTTTATAATTTCAGCTGTGTTCAAATCAACTAAGTACAAACCAAGATGTTATCAGAGATATATGTTAGGCTTCTCTGAATCTTGATACTCTGTGCCTGAGAAGGGTTCATGTCTAAGAGGGTCACATCTCCATCTGGCTTAAGGCTCCATCCTTTCTCTTCAAAATTAGCCCAGATTTTATGAGACATGACTTTCTTCTAAAGATCAAAATGTGGGCTTTGAACTCGACATGGTGGTATAGTAACTGCTGCAATTCAGCTCTCTAGGAAGCTGAGGGAGGTAAAGTGCAAGTTCAGGTACAGCCTGAGATATTATTTTTTCTGTACATTATTTGACAATTTATTTTCTCATTTTTTTTCTTTTTATTATTCTCTCATTTGATGCCCTGGACTTTAACTCTCAATGTCCATCCACATAGACATTTAGTATAAAAGTACTGTAAAGTCTACATAAACCTGTAAAGTATTATTTTGTTCTATCACCTGAAACTGAAAAATCTGGGCAGTTACTATGCCAAGGTTTAGCAAAATATATTGAGATTCTTCTTGTTTAAACAAGCAAAGAGTTCTTTCGAAAGGAATGGACTCAGAAGAGAAAACTCCCAGAATTTGCAGAAAACACTTCTATTCAAAGAAATGTAACCCACTGGAAACCAGAGAGAATGCCTCTGGCAAATCAGTTTGCCAAAAGAAATAACAGAGGACTTTAGGAAACTACTAATCTGTATAGCTGTTAATTTTCAAGTGACTCTTACACTCACTAATCCTCATTAAACAGTTCTGAAAAGAAAATCATTTCTGAGCAAAAGAAATGAAAACATGATTGTTGAACTAAAATTAACTGTGGTCACTACAAACAAAAGACTGAATTCTGTAGAAAATTGAATTATGCAGATAAAAAGTCCTGGAATTCATCCAACACTCACAGGAAAAAATCAAGGAGATAAAAAGTGATGAGGGAAAAGGTGAGAGAAGTAGAGGAGACAGGTTTATGGGAGCTGGCTGGGAATACCAGAGTAGCTTGAGAAAATGGATAGAAGAAAATAAACATAGCAACTTGGACAGAAAGTGAAAGTCTTACTGTTCCACCATTTCCAATCCCAGTGTCCTCTTCATTCTTTTCCAATGGACATGTTTGTGTATGATACTCTTAAGACTCTAAAAATAACCTATTAGAAATATAATTCCCAAGGTCAATGTACAAAAAGCCCTTTTGTATTTCTAAATATTAGCCATACCCTATTAAAAGCTTAAAAATGGAAAAATAATATTTGCAAAATCACCAAAAATTCTAAGTATAAATGAAGAGAACATCCTAATAAAAGTCTAAAATGCTTGTCTTAGAAATTTCAAAATGTTACTAAGAGTAATGTGAATTAATCCAAATTAATGAAGAGACATTCTGTGTTCATGAATCAGAAATTTCATTTTTTTTTGACAGAACTGGGAATTGAACTCAGGCCCCTCCACTTGCCAGTGGAGCACTTATGCCACTGAACCATCTCCCTGGCCCTTCAATATCATTAAGATGTTAGTTTTTTTTTCCTGAAACTGTTCTTTCTTTCAACACATTCCAATAAATGTCCTATGATGTTTTCTCTAAAAAAAAAAAACCTAATGAGCTAATTATTTAATGTACATAGAATTTAGGGCCAGCCTGATAGCTCAGCGGACTAAAGCACCTGTTAGGCAGAACGCAGTGGCCGGGGTTTGATCCCTGGCGTGCTGTGCCAGACCCACCCCAGGGGTGCGCTGACAGGGTGACTGAAACTGGGCACAGTGGCATGCGCCTGTGATCCCAGCACTTGGGAGGCTGAATACAGGAGGACTACTATGAGTAGGATCCATGCACTGAGACCCTGTAGGCCCTTTAGGCTCTGTCCTGAATATAGGGGGGAAAATTGCAAAGGATGAAAAACAGCCATAATAATTTTAAATACTGAGAACAAATAGTAGAATTGAAAATCAATAAGAGTATAAAAGACTACCACCCATCTTCATATAATTGACTTTTCTAGAATATTCCATTCAATAATAACAATGTACTTTCTTTTCAAATAATTTGCAATTGAGTCGTAAAATTTATTTTCTTCGATTACAGCTCAAACAAATTAGAAGTCAATAATAGAGAGATAGCTGGAAATTTCTCAATATATGAAAACAAAATAACACATTGTAAATAACTCATGAGTCAAAAAAGAAATAAATTACAATTTAAATATTAATACTATAATAAAATGGGGGCAGTTAATATTTTTTTACAGGTGAAAAAACCAACTCAGGGCCACTCCGTGTCACCAGGCAGGCAGATGTCAGCAAGTGGGCCAGGCCCTTGAGCCTGCAGGACGTGGATAAGCAGCCCAAGCACCCACTGAGGGTCGCTCACAGCAGGGTGGAGGTGGACGTGCCGGGCAAAGTGCTGACGCCCCCCCCAGGTTAAGAACAGCCCCACCAGTGTTTGTTGGGATGGTCAGGATCCAGATCAGCTCTACACCCTGGTCCTGACGGACCCAGATGTTCCCAGCCATCAGACTCCCAAGTTCAGGGAGTGGCATCATTTTCTGGTGGTCAACATGCAGGGCAATGAAGTCAGCAGTGGCACCGTGCTGTCCGACTATGTGGGCTCCGGGCCTCGCAGTGGCACAGGCCTGCACGGCT
Source organism: Ctenomys sociabilis (assembly GCA_004027165.1). NCBI lineage: Eukaryota > Metazoa > Chordata > Mammalia > Rodentia > Ctenomyidae > Ctenomys > Ctenomys sociabilis. Next base: position 172,644 of record PVKA01000525.1, on the reverse strand, counting down.
ACGTGTGGCTGGTCCCCAAGCAGGACAGACCGCTCAAGTGCGGCGAGCCCATCCTCAGCAAACGGTCTGGAAACCACCGCGGCAAGTTCAAGGTGGCGGCCTTCCGCAAGAAGTCCCATCTCGGGTCCCCAGTGGCCGCCACGTGTTACCAGGCCGAGTGGGACGACTACGTGCCCAAACTGTACGAGCAGCTGTCTAGGCAGCAGGGTCGACTCCAAGGCCCCATCGTCCTGGAGACCCCAAGCAGTGTTCTCGAGTTCTGTTCAGTGATGCATGCAGATTTCTCCTTTGTCCCACTCCTGAGACCTGAGCTGTCCCTGGTGGTGTAGAGTGACTTTTTCCTGCCGCCTGTCCTTTCGGGTTCTAGAGAGTCACACATCCTAGTTTTTGTTCTGGCCAAATTTGAGCTCTGTATTAGGGGATATTTTGGTACCATGGTGGGATCATCATATTATTAGTGAAAGTTTAGCAATCCAAGGTTTAAGGAGGAAAAAAGCCAGATGGAAAGACCGGGCATACAGGAAGAGAGTAGATTATCAAAGAATCTGAAAGGGAGGCTAAAAAGAGAGAAAATGATTGGTTGTCATGGCCTTCATGAGTCCTGAGTCAGGTTTATCATGGTGCGGGACAGCAGCAGGCTCCTGTCTTGGGTAAACTGAGACACAATAGTACATCTCTGGTGGCTTAATAGTTGACAGCCTTCTCTGGGTCCTTTAAAGGGTAGAGCTGGAAGCAAAATTGAAGGGGTGGCTCTTTTCTTGCAGATGCCTGGCCATCTAGATTAGCAGGGGGTTGCAGTGACAGGTCATCAGAATCCTTAAATTGTCCTGAGTTGGTCACTTGTCATTGGTCTAAGAAACACCAGTCTAGCCGGGCATGGTGGCGCAGGCCTGTAATCCCAGCACTTAGGACGCTGAGGCAGGAGGATTGCTGTGAGTTCGAGACCAGCCTGAGCTACAAAGTGAGCTTAAGGACAGCCTGAACTGCACAGTGAGACCCTGTCTCAAAAAGACAAAAAAAAAAAAAAAAAAGAAAGAAACACCAGTCTAGACTTGTTTAGTATTGTTTTCATCCCAGTGTTTCCTAATTGCTGAACAAAAATGAAAACACTGGAAAAAAAGAAAAGAAAACCAATTCAGAAAATGTTGAATCTCCTGTTTAAGGCACCACACATAGACATTCTCACAGTTGAAGGAGGTACATATTCAAGCCATGTTGGTGCCTGAGCCTGATCTGATATTCCATATAATAAATCACTAAGAGGCTGGGAGATGGCTCAGTAGAATAAGAGCCTGCCTGTCAAATGCATGGGCCTGAGTTCAATTCCCGGTTTCACAAAAAAAAATTAATAATAATAATAAGTCACCTATGTCTGATGGCAAATCCTAATACATGATAGTAATAGCAGCAGCAACAACAGAAGCAACATCCAATCTTTGTTGATCAATTTGTATGACAAGACCATTTTTTGAAGCACTTAATTGGTTTGGTTCCCTTAATACTTAATAAATGTTGGTTTACTTAATATAATGACAGAATTCTCTGAAAACTCTCCTACACCTATCATCATATAAATAAAATATTTGGAATGTAAGGAAGACAGATAACTTGCCTGGTTAGTTATGCTAATCTCTGGATTGCAATGTTTTGGAGTATTATTATTTTCTAAATTTTCTATTATGATCCTTTATTATTATTACAGTTAGAAAATAAAGAGCTGAGTTCTTTCTTAAAATCCCCATGTCCTTTGCCTGAGAATGGTGCTATTCGTTTATCATACTTACTTGGAAAAATAAAACATCTATAACTCAGTGTTGTCATTCCTGTCTCCAGCCAGATCAAGACTGACCATAAACTGATAATGACCTCGGAGGAGCATAGCATCACCTACCTTCCTTTACATAGGGCCAGCTCCTCTTAGAAGTATTTCTGAGAAATTGGAAAAGCAGTGATGTGAGACCCGTTCAGGTTCACACGTGCCTTCAGGGGCAGGGGCTGTGAGGGGGATCAGGGGCTGCAGCCATCCTGCTGATCAAATGCCATGCGAGAAAGATGTGCTAAGAGTAACTCTGACGCCATGACAAGGGTGCCAACAAGGGGAAAACATGGGAACAGCTGCTTCTAGCTCCCACATCCATCCAGTGAGGAACTTAAAATAGAGGGCTGGTGTAGCTCAGTAGCACAAATGCCTGCCTGGCAAGCGCAGGGTCCTGAGTTCTATTTCTGGTCAAAAAAAAAAAAAAAAAGACTTTCCAGTAGAATAACTACCTTAATCACTGTGTGTGTGTGTGTGTGTGTGTGTGTGTGTACATATGTATTTATCTATTTTTCCTTTCCTTCTTTTCTCCTCTCCCTCAATGCCTGCAACTTGTAATAAGAGCAACTACTTTGAAGATAACAATATACATTGTTCTAGCCATTGTTACTCTCCTACAATCTTGAAATTTTATACCATTGATTTTATTGTTCATTTTTCTTTCCTTTCATATAAAGAATAAAAATTTAAAACATTTTCTAATAGAGATTTACATAAGTCAAGACAATAAACAGATTCTAACATCACTTACAGATTCTTACAGATCTTCGATATCAGTTACAAATTGTTTTTAATATATGGTCATTTTATCCATTTCTTAAAAAGCAAATGTCTTCAAATGGATGAAAGGATAACAGAGAGGACAGATGGCTACAACTGGCTCTCAGAGGGCAAAGGAGTGTAACAGGATCTTCAGTGATTTGCTAAGTGTGTTTAGTGGCAGGTCCTCCAGCAGCCAATCAGCATGAGAGCTGAGTGTATTAATGAAATCATCAAACTCCCTGATCTCTTCAGATGACAGCAGAGAGTCTGTCATTCTCTACAAGCATTAACTTATTCCCTCTTAAGAGAGGGGGGCCAGGAAGGAAGAGAAAGAACAAACACAGTAGCAGAAAAAAAAAATCTGACCAGTGATAGCTTTATCTTGGACAAGACATTGAAAACACCAGAAATTCCAGTTAAAAACACATTGAGATTTATTTTTATGAGTTTTCTGCTTCAGGATTTATAGGACAACTCCTGAGACAAAGTAATTATTCACCTTGCATCACAGGAACTGAGTTTATATTCCAAAGCCATGAGAATAAAATATTCATTTGTTTATTAGGTATAAGTTTGGGAAAATGAACGTTAACACTTAGTGGTCAGGAGGAACTCTGTCACCTTCATTCATAGCCTCGCCAGCTGCACAATCAGTACCCCCTCACCTGTATGCCTACAGCTTTCTGGAGCCTCTTATTTTAACTTTCAGCATCTCTACACCTTGTGCCATGCATCACAACTAGGTGAAAATATAGTTTTGTGTTAGGTGAAAATAAAATATGGAGCTTCTGGTAATTAATGCAAGCCACCGATCCTTATAGCAACCTGGAACGATGAAGCATGCATCAGTAAATCATGCTTGCAAGCAATCAGAGGATCTGTCGCGGGTTCGTCCTGCTGAAACAGCCTTTGACTGAGACAGAGAAACCTCACCACCAGACACAAGCAAATGCATTTGTTAGTTGTCAGTGCTTGGTCTCTAGATCCCTGCCATCTCCAGAGACATACGTGTATCACAGACTCCAAACTTCTTATAGTTATGATCCCTTGCCATTTCACTTATTCTCAAATCAAATTTTCACCTGGAAAATCAGGTGAAAAAAAATTATACTGCCATTTTGGTCATTGATATTTCACAAACACAACTCTCAAGTTATGGTTTTCTTGAGGTCTTTTCATGTCTCCATGATCATGATTTTTGTAAAGATTGTACACAAACGTTGTTGCTAGGTTCAGCTCCTCCTAGCTAACATTCTACGAGCTACATCGCCTCATTTACATGGAACTATTGAAATTTTGCTAAATGTGCATTTCTAGCTCTTATTGTTAGGTTGTATTTTTTTCCCTCAAACCATAAAAATATTTCAGGGGGGGGAAGAGAGATAGCTCAGTGGTCTAAGCACCTGCCTGGCAAGCACAAGGATCTAGGATTTATTACCTAGCTGGCCTCCGAAACTGGACGTGGTGGTGTATGCCCCCAATTCCAGTGCCAGGGAGGCTGAGGCAGGAGGATCACTATGAGTCTGAGGTGCATAGTGACATCCTGTACCAAATAAATAACTACATAAATAAATCTTTAAAAAAAATTCCATCACCCAAAAGTCAACCATTGCTCATTAAAGCAATGATTAAAACCAGCGCTATGCACAGTCCTATTGGGCTACGTTTTGAGTTATGTCAACCACATAAAAGAATTCTTTCTGCTACCAAGTCTGGATTGAAAATTCTTTTTAGATGATGAGTTTTTCTCCCCCTGTCATCCATTCAAGCATGTACATTTACAGCTTGAAATTCCCAATGTGTTTTATCAAAGCTCAGAAACTAGTCTTTCAACGTTCAGAACAGCAGGTCTCTAATTTCAGGCTTCTGCACCTATAGTTTAGGATTTACTTTTAGGAAACCTCAGTCAATATAGCTGTGTTTTCTCTCCATGGAAGTGAAAAGAGGAGTAGGGCAGCTTCTGATATGGGGACAGTTTTATACATGCAAAGTAAAGTATATGGAAGGGTACTGTTTCAGTCTGGTTCTTGCTGCTATAGCAGAATACCTGAGACTAGATAGTTTCCAATGAACAGAATGCATTGCTCTGGAGGTTTGAAGCTCCAAGGTCATGCACCAGCAGGTTCCAAAGTCTGGTGAGACCTACTCTCTGCATCCAAAATATCACCTGCATCCAAATTATCATCTCCAGGGAAAAGAACCACCATATCCTCACATGGTAGAAGGTGGAAATGCAAGCTGCTTGGACTTCAGTGGGAACTCCCTCTAACTTTTATAATTTCAACATGTAATAAGCACATAGAATATTGGCTATCAGTACAGCACTGCCTGTTTTGAAGATATTCTTGACGAGACAAGAACAGCTATCAGAGCCAGCCAGTAGAGGAGCCAAAAATGTATAGGAGCTGGAGAAAGCCTGACATGGAGACAAAAAAGCATGACCAGTAACAGAGTCGACACTCAGAAGGGCCAGATGATGCATTGTAAAGGAATAGTTTGTTGAAAACAAAAGCATCCAAAAAAGGAAAAAGTTGTCAAAGCTGAGTTTGCAGTTGATGGCCAGAGAGTAGACAATTTTGAGAACCAGAACAAAATTATTTATTTTATCCTGTGTTTTTTTGATAGAAGACAATGATCTGTGCATTCAGATCCTTACATTTGGGAGGAAAAAATCCACATATGTAAAATCCTGGTAAGGTGAGACCTGGAGATTGGATTACTGGAGGGAAAATGTAAAACATGTTATTGAAGGAATCATCTCAATTTATTGACAGTTAGGAGCTAGAGGCCAAAGAAAGCACTAGGCTGTCAAGCTCGGGTGACTAAAATTCCTAACACATTGGCAAGAATTGCAGAAATGCTAAGAGTGAGAGAGCTGTTGAGGGGATGCATCTTAAGTAAGGGGCACACCAGCTACCAGGCCCAAGGTGGGAAGGCCGATAAAGATTCACTGCAGAGCAAAGCAGGCATAGCTGCGAACTGATATCCATGTTGAGTGATTACCACATGTGACAGAGTGACATGTGACAGAGGCCACCTGCCTACAGTCTTGACCATAAGTCCCAAAACAAATGAGAGCCCATGCAAAACAAGTGAAGCCAGGATGTGTCCCCACTAGAAGGAGAGCTCTCTTAGGGCAGGGACCTGTGTCTGTTCACTGCTGCAGCACAAATACAGGGCACTGGGTCTGGTATAAGAAGCAATTTCTCAGCCATGGTGGCTGAATTAAATCTGCAAGATCCAGGAAACCAAGCAAAGGGACTGAGCAGAGAAATTAATTTCTTAGGACCTGGAAGATAGTTCAGCAACTTAAGTTCAATCCCCGCTACCAAAAAATAAAACAAATAATATAAAGGATGTTGAGAAAACTGTAAAGGCATGAGTGTTTCTCTGAGTGTCTCTCTCCCTCTTCCTCTGAAGCTTTCATACCACATCATTCTTGTGTCTTAATTTTCTCTCATTGCTGCAATATCCAAAGATAAAGGGAGAAGTTAAAGAGGAAAACTCACAATGTCTAGAGGTTTTAGCCCACATTCAGCCGACTCCAAGGCAGGTTGGCATATGACAGATGGGCAACTGTTCATAGCAGCAGAATACAGCAAAAACAAGAGAGAGGAGAGAAAAGCCTCTTTCTGTCACTTATTGTATTCAGTCTACCAATCGAACCACTGGACTGACCCAGCAATCATTCATGCACCCTTAATCCCAGCACTCTTAATTCTGGCATTGAACTTTGAATCAATCACAAACTTTAGATTCATCCACCACTCCATCCCTGAAGAAGCCCCATCTAAAACTGTGTCAGGCTTTGGGGGAACATCTTGATACAAGCCATGGCGACCTGGAAGGAAAGAATGTCACACAGAGAGATAGAGAAGACCCTGAAAGAACAAAATAGGCCTTGCTGAGTTGCCCTCACTTTATTTGTAATATATCATTCCCCCTTTTTCTTAATTAGATTTGATAAATACAGTTTTGCCTGAGTCTTGTATCTTCATTTCTGAAAGCCCTTGTACAACTTACATGAAATAAATGTTTTGTTTTTTATATTTTAGGACAGGGTCTACAGGGTCTCACTGCGTAGATCAGACTCATAGTGATCCTCCTGTTCACAGCCTCCCGAGTACTGGGATTACAGGCTAGCACCACCATACTCAGTCTCCACCCCAGTATCAGTGCACCCTGGAGGAAGAGCCAGGATGGCAGGCCATGGGGATCAAACTCCTGGCTCCTGCATCTGCCTAAGCAGGCACTTTAATCCCCTGAGCTATTTAGCTGACCCCATGTAATAAATATATTATATTTTTCTTATCAATCTATATTTTGCTATAAGGGTGTCTGTCATGAACCTAACAATGTCATCTATATATTTCTTCTGTCTAGTTGGAGTATCACGGTTTGGACCCTAAATGTTACCCAAGTCCTCATGTGTTGAAGAATTCACCACCAATGTAACAGTATTTTGAGTTGCAGTTTTGGGAAAATTACAGATAAAGGTTCTGACCTCATGAGTGGATTAACTCATTCATAGGCTCCTAACTTAATAGGCTCCCGGGCATTGGGAAGCTGCAGAGAATGGCCTAGCTGTAGGAAGTACATCACTGGGAGTGTGAATTGAAGGCTCTACTTTGTCAAAGATTGCTTCCTCTCTCTATCATCTGCTCCTGGACACAGTGGGCTGAGAGCCTTCCTCTACGCTCTGCTCCCACCTCTGTGCTCTGTCTCACTGCTGGCCCGAACAACACAGGCAAGCAACCGGGATCTGAAACACAGAAGTAGTAAGACAAAAATAAACCTTTTCTTTGATTTTTTTTTTTTTTTTTTTTTTTGTATTTTGTCACACTGGTGCAAAGCTACCTTTCTCTCCAGAGAAAAGGGAAGAATGCATTCAAAGTAAAGGCAATTGTCTTAATCACTTTCATGCTGAGGCAAAATACCCTATACTTTCAACTTAAAGAAGGAGAGACATATTTTGGTCTACACTTTCAGCAATTTCAGGTCAGATAGTTTACAATAGATGTTAGAAGGGCCAGGAAGAGGAAAGTTGTCCATCCCAAGGTAACCAGGAAGTAGAGAAAGACAGGAAGAGTTGGGAAGAGATACACTGTGTATACCCTTCGAGGTGACAGCCGAGCGGCTCATCTCTCCCAGCCTCACCCCGTGTCCTAACAATCTATGCAGCTACAGTTTCTTCAGCAGATTAACTCACTGATGAGGATATGGCTCCATTGTTCCAGGAACCTTCCAAACTCCCCAGCTCTGAACCCAGGATGATTGCAGGAGACATTTGAGGAGCCAAGGATCTAAGCCACAACAGCAATGAACGTGAAGAAGGCATAAAAAGAGGTTTCAGTAAGCATCTATGGTAAGTCTACAGTCCATGTAGTAAAACTAGAGGAGCAAAGGAAAAAAAGGAAGAGAGGATGGGATGGCCTTTGCAAGGCACAGGGACTTTAACACCACATCAAGATCTTTTTCACTGACTCAGAAAGCTTACCATCACAAAGCACATATTCCAAAGTCTCCTTAAGCATAGATTCCAATACAAAGTAAAACCAGTCCTGCTGAGCATGAAATTGCCCATCATTGCATCCATTACCCAACAAGCTTTCTATGAGAGTACAACTTGATATGTCTTTTTAAGGCACTTTGCCCAAGAAAAAGACTCCTAAATTCTGAAAGTATCTTTTTATTCAAAAATTTCCTAAGAAAAAGAAAAAAAAACCTGGATGAAACAGTGCTTGAGGCTCCTTCCAGTTTGTCCTGCCCTAAAATGACCATTGTCTAGTCCTATCTGAGCTCCCAGGCCCCTTAGGAGAGAAAGAACCTGTGTCTGGGGGAGGGGTGGACTCCCTCAGAAGAGGGGCTTTCTAACTGCTGTTCTTCTTACACTGTTATATTTGGAAAAAAGATTCTGTGAAAACGATACCATTGATTTTCTATATTTATTTTCTCTCCAAAGCTTCCATATTCAATGTGCTGTCTCTTCAGATCAAACATGTCTGTGCGAAGCAATGCTTAGGAAAAAGAAGCTAAGAAATTCTGCCTCTCTGAGAAGTAAGTCTCTGATAAAGAGCCCACTGAAAAGGAGGGTGAGTGGGCGCTTTGCCCATGACCTGGCCCTCCCCTGAAGACCACCAAGATGCCAGCCCAGACCAGATGATATTTTTCTGTAGCCTCATCCTCAGAGTGCTTCAGGCAAGAGTCACATGCAAGTTGATTTATTTTGGATAGTGACTGCTTTACTTTTATCAAATTGGCAAACTTATGGCTGAGCTTTCGGCTTCACCATAGCCATGAAGAGGGGCAAACCAATGAACATATCCCCTCATATAACATCACAGATTGCCCTCCAGTCTCCACATCTTGAGGTTAAAATAGCTAATTTTGACATTATGTAAAACATAATAGAGAAGAGAACATTGCTATCCCCAAAATCAATGTTAATAAGGAAGCATAAGCCTCAGGTATAATTATGAAAGGTTAGTTGGGTAACATTTTCTTTTCCTTTGTTTAGACAAAGACTAGAGACAATGAAAGACCCTACACACTCCATCCTCTCATCTATTTCTTGTCAGGCTCAGCGTGGCTCTACCATTGTAACGTCCTCTCCTCAGATCCTGCCTCACCTCTGATCTAGCAGCATAGGATCCGAGGATCTTGTGCTCCAGAATTTGCAGGATTCTGGCTCTTTCTGCTAGGTTCACTCTCTGCTCCACTCAAGACTCATCTGATCCATGGCCACACTGAGTCACCAAATCTGTCTGACGTATGTTTTGCAGCAGGACTGAAGTGTCAGAGAACATAACTGGCAAAATTTGTCTCCACCAATGTGGCCAACATACGGATTTATCTATGAAAATAAGGACACCAAATTTGATTGCTGTGTTTGAAGAAGGCAGGAAACTGGGGCAGTAGAACTAAAAGTGCAGTTTTGTCAGTGTAGCTCTTAGATCAGTGGCAAAGAAGCAGGAGCTCTGACTCACGTGGCACTATCGTAAGCCCTTTTCCACTCTTTCTACTAATCTGTAAGTGCAGTAGGTGTGAATCGGACCAGTACAGTGAGAAGACCATGCACACAGACACCCATCTATTTGAATGTTTAAACCCATGCATATGTGTCCCTTTGGCAGAAAAAGTGTGACAACTTCATGTACACACACCCACATGTGTCTCCTGTGAGTCTACTAAGCTATTTCAAAGCTGGCACATAAATTGTACAGATTTTGACTTCTCAGGGGTTTGTATCCAATCTGGGATCCATGGGGTCCTATGAATGGTTAATTGGAAACTATTTGGAACAATGACTAAGCTCCAAATGTCCAAAGAAAGGAAGTTCTGAACCACAAATTCACACAACAGACGTCATTTTTAATTTTCTAGGCACTCTACTAGGAACAGTAAAAAGAGACAACTGAAATAACTTTCAAAAGTACATTTTATTAAATGTAATATGTACAAAACATCATTTCAATATGTCAATAACATAAAGCTTAATATTATAAAAGCTACCATTTATGTACTAAGTTCAAATCCACTTACAGTTTATATTTTCAGCACGTCACAATTCAGACCATCCACATTTTGCTGGCTCAGTAGTCACATGAAGCCACTGGATATCCCTTTAGACAACATAATTCTGATCTGAATCACTAATACCAGAAAGTGAGACACCACACACTGCAATTGTGTATGCCATATGAGTGAGTTTTCAGGAAATCTACACTCATTTAAAGTGCTTACTGGAGGCTGTAAATAGGTGGATCACTATGAGTCCAGTATAATAGTGAGGCCCTGAACACCCTGTAGAACCTTCCCTAAAATACAAAATTAAATAAATAAAGTGCTTATTAACATGGCTGCTGAATGACTTAAAGAACCTTTTCTCCTCTGCTTTCTAAAAACATACTTTTTCTCTTTGTCAAAGCAAACCAAAGGAGCCAGGTCCCATTTGTGAAGGTAACTTAACGTGAAGAATATCTACAGACCTCTCAACTGTGGGACCAGTGTATGCCACACGCAAAAAGTAAGCCAGTGAAAAACACACATGTCAAATCTATTATAAGGATCTGTTCCAAATACTTCTTAAACATGAAAAACACATAAAGAATTCGTTTTCTTATCATTAGCAGAAAGATCACTACTGTCTTCTAATTCAGAACCAGAAAATTACTATCCAAATGACCCTTTGAAAAAAGACAAATGATAAAAACAAAAGTTCCCCAATACCCTGTAATCAGGGCCAGAGGGTCAGAAAGGATTTGAATACATAGCTCCTCCCCTTGCTACCTTATTGTGGATTTACAGGCGGGGAGAGCATATAAGTGCAGCACCAAGTGTGACTAGGTGGCATAAACAACACTAAGCAATACAAACACTGATAATACAACACCTATGGCTAGCGCAGTGACTCATTCGAGCTAATGAACTCAGCAAATGGCTAATCTGGTGACAAAAGAGTGTCAATTACTTGCATAGAAAACATGACTCAATTGAAGAACTGATGGATTAGAAGCCAAAGAAATACACTTCAGTGCCCTGTAGTACTTGCAGGCAAATGAAATATAGTAACTAGCAATGGAGTCCACCAAAGCATTATTAGTCCTGAATTCCAACCCCTACCCCTCAACCAGCTACCTCACCCCTCTCCCCCCTACCCCCCTTGCCAAGAAATGCCTTTGTCAGTGTGATCTTCCACACTGACATTCCTTGGTATCATGGAAAACTTTCCTTTCTAATTGACCCTCATTTCAATTTTCTGTAATCTAAATAGAAGTCTCTAGCAAGTCTCATTATATTTTTCTCATTAATAGAAGATGGAATATTCTTTATTATTATTCTTTTGTTTTCCTATCACTTGCTCCTGATAAAATTATAGAAAAGAGACAACAACAGGAAGAAACTCAAAATATGAAATAAATTATTGAAAATCTCAGGTTTAAATTGGCTTAAAAATTGAATCTGATTTTCTGCCTAAGTACATAGCCTGAGCCTTCAGACAAGCTGCATTCCTTGCCCTTTTTCTGTGACAATTTCTTACCAAGAGCAAAGTCGCCCAGTCTAGGATCAAACTTGTGATCCTCCTGCGTCAGTCCCAGAGTGCTGTTATTACAGACATGTACCACCACACACAGTTTGGGTGTGCTTTTAAGCAAAACACTAATTTGACCATAAAGTTGAGAAGTTAAAGATACTGCATGTGACACCACAATGCAGAATTTGAAGAGAAGAAGTTCTGAAAAGGTGACAGAGAGAAACCTTGAAATCAATATCTCTGAGCCTGTCATGATGCACATCAGAATATTCAGGAAGCATGAAGGGAAACGCCACTGATTCATAAGGAGATACAATTTAAGGTGCAGCTGAGGTAGAAGAAATTGTAGTGTAGTAGGATCAATTTATACCTGGATAATATTGGTAATATTTGAACAGATAATCAAGACTGAAAACTGGGTCTCAAATAAGATCAACATTAAAAAGAAGGTGTGCTTTACAGCTCAGAGAAGGAATGCTTAGGAATTAATGATGTGTTGCCTTGGTCTGAGAAACCACGGCTCATAAATGCACTAATAGAATCAAGCAGCATCCTGGGTGCAGAGTTGTTGGGAGCCAGATCAGAATGGCGCCGACTCCTCCTCCCCCCGCCCTTCGTGTTTCTAAGACGGCGCCCATATCCTGTTTCCTGAGTCTTGCTGTTGAGCCTAACTTTACCTTGTTTGGGTACACTCTGCCACTGCCTTCCTCAGGGCCTATCATTTGTATCCACGTAGCGCCCTCCGATTGGGTTATAAACAATATAAAGACTGCAGTATAGGGAAGTAGGACATGCTTGCACGATAGGAGCCGCGGATAGCGGACGCATGTAGAGGCTTGCATCCCACTCGATAAAGGCTTGCTGAACCCGGTTGCTGAGTGTCTGAGCGTCTTCTTCCACAGGACGGGGGTGGCGACAGACACAGAGTTACAGGAGAGGACTGCTGTCTACAGACATCCCTGTGTTCTTGGACAGCAGCATTTGGAAAATCAAGTTACCAAGCTTGCTACCAAGCTCACTCACTTGCTTGTTGATGGGGACTCTTAGAGGTCCTGAAACTGCTAGGTTTCCCTACATATCTGATTCCAGATGACACAGTTTCTTCATCCTATCAGACACTCACCTTAATGCTTGTATTCATGTGCAACAAGTTATCAAACCTCTTCTTTCTTCTGTGCATTATACAAGGCACAGCGGTAAAGGGTAAAACAAGAAATTACTCCTTCTCTCCTGCTTTTCACAACCAATGGGGATGGCAAGCATTCCTTAATTAACAAAATGTAAAGATGCAAATATTCATAAAAGTTTCTACAGTACAGAAATAGACACTGTAAGAGTTTGAAAGCATGTATTTTCATCGTGATGTCAGGAAAGACTTCTTCCAGAGAAGTTTTAGTTCCACTGAGTGTTCTGAAAGATGCATTCAATTCACTATGATACAAGCAAAGGTACAAACATTCAGAAAAGTGCATGTACAAAGGTACAATGGTGGGAATAAGCATTCCAGACAAATAAGATATAGAAGAAAATCTAGCAAAAGAAGAAGAGGTTAAGGATTGTGCTAATCTGGGTGAGACAGTAATGACCTAAATTAGTGTAGGCCTTGTTTACCCACTCTATGGACGAATGCTAATTTCATCCAAAAATACTCACACAGATATACTCAGAAATAACATTTTACCAGCTATCTAGCTATCCTTTAGACTGCTCAAATTGGCATGTACAATTAACCATCACTGAATATGAGACAAAAGGTAAAGAAGAGATCACAATGACTTTTATGTTATCAGATCAAATAATTCAGGGATAAGATACTGATGTAGAAAAGCTGCAGGAGTGTTGGGAGATGTGTGTTATGTGGGGATTTGGAGGAGTGTCTTTAGAATGTAAAAAATCAAGAATTCATATTTTATATGTTAAGTTTACATTCTCTCTAATGAACAGATCAAGAAAGTGGGGTAGTTTAAATTCAGGAGGGAAATAAAAGATCTGGGCTTTCAAGAGTCGTTCTAATACTCTGAATATCAAGATAGTGTTTAAATAGAGGAGACTCAGGAGGGTTCATAGAGACAGAGAAGAAAGTTTGCATCAAAGCTAAAGCAATCCCAGTATTTAGAATTCTACAAAGAAGGATGCACAAGTATAAGGCACCAAGAAGGAACCAGCTATAGATGGATAAAAGCCAAAACATCTTTGAATCCCAACAGCAAGAATCAAAATTTCCCAGGGCTGTGATCCCCAAGCCCAATGTTTCTAGAGCACATGCCTGATAGACAAAGGTCCACCGGGCCGGTAAATAGGGAGGCCCCTGCAGCGCTTGGCAAGCTGGTTTCAATTGCTTGTGAGGGGCGGAAACTCTCAGGTAAATAGTGAAGCATGCACACAGAAGCTGATGATACAGCATAGGTGAGACAAACCCTCAGGGCACCTTTGTCTGCTATAAGTAAAAAAGGAGGATTTGGGCTCAAGAAAAGTTAGTTTGTTCTTGCTTGCATGTTTTTATGCTTTCTTTCCCAATGAGATCTACTTGTCCTAATCAGAAGTGTGTCAAGAAATGGCTACCACCTGGCTCTCTGCAAGGCCAATTTGTAGCTTCAACCAATTTCTCTAGCGGAAATGCTGTCAGAGGGGTTGATTTAAAGATACCCTTAACATATCACTGGAAAATCTCTGCACAGCAGGACTTGTTGCACATCAGCAGCACCTCCAGCTCTTTAACACTGTGCTCCAGGAACTTCTGGAAGCCACGAGGCAGCATGCTCTTTGTCTTTTTGTTACTTCCATAGCCTATTTTGAGCATCAAGAGCTGGCCGTTGAACCTCCCCCACACCCTGTTGTCGACGCCTCTGGGTTTCCACCAGTTGCACTTAATTTTGACATATCATTCTGACTGTGATGGATACACTTCTTGGTCCTCTTTTTGATGATATTGGGCTTCACAAGGGGTCTGAGGGCCACTGTTGTGCCAAGTGGGAGATGGAGCATAACAAGCTTTTGACCAGTACTTCTAGTCCCTATCTAACTTTGTTCTTAGTGTTGTATTTTACTGATGCCTTCTAGGGGAGAGTGAAAGACTTACAATCTAAGACAGAGACACCAAAAATCAATGGGAAAAAACAACCCTTGCAAAGGAGAGAAAGGCATTCAGAGAGCTACACGGCCTGTTGAAGTGATGAAGAATGTTCCTCTGCTATGAGATAAAAAGGAAACAGGCAAAAATGTAGATGTTGACAAGATGCTCATCTGCATTTTCTCTTCATAAAGAAAAAGTCAAGGTCACCAACTCAGAGAGATACAGACTCAGAAAGTTAAGTTTTGTGGCAATAACTGGCGTATTTATAACAAAGAGTGCAAATTGGATTTCTATATTTACAGTGGGGTAGATTCTCATAAGAAAACAAAGCTACTTGAAGACAGAGACTGGCACCCTATTGCTGTTCTCTGCATCTCCCAGCCACAGATTCTATGCATGGTGAGAGGGAAGAAGTTTTTCTTCATTGGCAAAGCCTGAAATTTCAGATCCACATATCAGCTTGGGAGAGAGTAACTGACTCACCTCTCCTTCAGCAATACTATTAGACTTAAACAGCATAATTTTCATTGTGCAAGTACACATTCAAGTGCATTATAATTATCTATAGAGGATTTAGGCAAATAGCTTTCCCATCATCACAAATTCAGTCTTGGTTGTAACCAACATCCCAAGTAGTTTGCGTTCTAGCTTAATAGTGTAGAACTATCCTTCCACCTTTTTTTCCCCTCAAGAGCTAGTTCCTAAAGCCACAGCCTCCCACATTTGGTAGAAGATCTCACCTGAACCCCAAGTCTACCTTCCCTGTCTACCTTCCCTGTACCAAAGTATGCCCCATACAAAACACCTAAGTCTTTCCCATACGCACTTTCTCAGTAGGATACTCACTTCTCTGAAAAGCAGTAAGTTGGGACACTGTGTCCCAGGCTGCCTCATGGGTTCTAACCTATGCCACAGGATTCCAAAGAAAGCTTACCACACTGCAACTATGTAAGTCTGAATCTATAGCATTGTTCCCTCCTTATTTTTCCTATTTTATACAGATGTTTGATCTTTAATAGATGGTCATTCCTTCATTCAACAAATATTAGTGAAGCTCGTTTGGTATGCTAGGTACTGAGGTATACAAGAATAAGAGTGATTTTTCTTGACTTCCCACACAAACATCACAGCTCAAGCTTGCCATGAGTATGAAAAGCATATGCAGCTGCTACTTGTTGAGCAACTGTTGTGTGCCAGGCCCTGTGGAAAGCATTGCATGTGTATTTTTTTAATGTTTTATTTGTTTCTTTGGCACAGGGTCTCATTACACAGTTTGAACTCATAGTGATCCTCCTGCCTCAGCCTCCCCAGTGCTGGGATTACAGGCTCATGCCATCACACCCATTTGTGGTGGCTGACAAGGAGCACCCAGGGTTCAGAGGGTGACCCAGCATGTGGTATCGGAGATCAAACCTGGGTCCTTGCACTTGCCAGGCAGGCACTTAGACTGCTGAGCTATCTCCCCAGCTGTCTATGTGTATTTTTAAGTGGGCCCTAAAAGCTGAACCAGTGAAGTCCACAATGCATTTTCTTTAGGCCACAACACATTAGAACAAAAAGTTGCTAAAGACCAAATATATTTAATTTAAAATGGTTTTGTTCACATTCCACAAGTACATAACTTTTCTTCTTTTATTAATAATCACAAAAATACCCCTCTACTAATTAAAAAGTCTGGGATGCTTTAATTTGGTTTTTTAAACTTTTGTATGGATTTTTTGGGGGGTGCTAAGCAAATATTTTTTTAAAGTTTTTTATATATTTAATTTTCAGTACATGTTTTCATATCATGTGATTTACAATCATCTTGAGGAATGGTTACATGTCATACTATAGCTTCTTTCTTTTTTTTTAAAATCCTTATCTTCCTCCCTCACTCCCTCCCTAAGTCACTCTCTCCTCCTCCTAGTCCCCATCCCACTTTTGGATTCTTGTACATATCATTAATCTCACTCATGGTGTGGCATATAATTTTACATTCATTGAGGTCATCGGGTTTCTGTGCATGCAACATCTTTATTCTACTTATTTTCCTTTCACTCCTTCCCACCCCTGGCACTTTCCCTTGGACTGCTCCCCTATTGCAAGAGATCCATCTCTTTGTTCCCTTCTATCGATCCTCTATTATTTTCTTTGTTTATATTTTACCTCACTCAGATGAGAGATATTATATGGTATTTAAAGTTCAGTTCATGTGGCTTCCTTTATGATAAGGATCTTATGATTACAAGTATCAGGGAACCCAAGAAGCTGATGCAAAGAACTAAATTCAATGGTAGGTAGTCTTCAGATATTGTTTCCTCTTAAACCTAAGGAGAGTCAGGGGTCCTAAAGCTATGGCTCTCTCCTTTGCAAGGATTTCACCCCTGGGCTAGGTTCTACTTGTTACAAGCCAAGGCAGCCCTAGAACACTGGAACACTTCATATTCTTCTGCAGTAACATCTGGGAGAGGCACTTTCCAGGAAGGTGAATAGAAACAGTTAACACAGAGCATTAAATACCAGGAGGCCTCAGGTGTGTTATGCTAAAGGTCTGGCTTAATTCACAAGGCTTGAGAAAAGATAACTTACATTAGGATCCCATTTCACAAATAAGGATAGTGAGCCTTTGGGATGAAGGCGGTGCGTGTGAAGTTCCAGGATCAATAAGATTAAAACCCACACGGAGCTACCTTGTGCTGTCACCCTCAGTGCTGCTATCTATACTTCAACCTCGGCTGGAGCTTCTACTGTTGCTTTGTCTCCGAGGATAGGGACGTTACATGAAGGACAACTCAAAGCCAGACACCAAGACAGAGAGAAATCAAATTCTTACCACTTCATTTTGTCTGATAACTTAAATGAATATGTGAACTTAAGACCCCTTTTGTGTGAAGGTAAAGCCACGGTTGAAGCCAAACCATGTATGTGTGAAACTATGCATGGACTAGAACCACCTCTGGACTAAGATATGCAAGCAAATAAATTATTTTCCTTATTATTTATTTATTTTGCTACAGAGTTGAGCTTTCCATTGTTTGCAACAGAAGATAACTTAACAGGTACAATTATTTCAGATTAAAACTTTAGAAGTTCAATATGATATGAATTGAGTATTTAGCATAGATAGTGAAAGCTTGGTAAAATTGATGTCATCTAACATTTTCCAATTTATCCTGAAATCAAAAGACTACTAGAAAAAGAATACAAATGTTATAAACAACACAATTAACAGGCTTTTACAAGTAATCAGTAGATAATTCGTTCCCCTTTTGTTAAGAGTAGCCCAGCACTTTGGTGATGGATACCCAGCACCTGATGGGAGGCGGTGCTATTCCTTCATGATAATTAAACAGACCAAAATCAGGATTCCTTATTTGAATCTGGTGTTTCAGTAAAGAGAGCTTTGAAAGAATGAAGAAGAAAAGAAAATGGCCATTACTTATGTACTTGGAGAAATCCAAAAGCCTGGATATCATTGCTATTACAAATGGACCCTGAATTCAAGGGAATATGAGGTCTCTGGTTGGGAACCAGAGTTATATCTGTAGCAGGAGAAAATGAAAACAGAATAATAACAAAGCCACCCCATGAGACATAACTCCTGATAGAAAGCCAAGATCCCATTTTTCCAACCATCTTCTCTGAATTCTTGGCTAAAAATGATGTCACAGTTGCTCCCATATCACCCTACTCAACATGCCACACACACTCTTCAGGATTTCTCCCAGCTGCCTTCTCCCAGAGAATCACAAAATACTACAGGAGAGAGCACGACAGGCGACAGGCTGCTGGAGAAGAAACCTCAGTCCCGTGCCCCCCCCCCCAGGTCACATTTGGTCCTGGGCTTTATTGTCCTGTGAAACCTGAATGGCGAATTGATTTTCTGATGTTTAGGGGAAGAGGAATTATGCATGTGGGAACAATAGTAATTATGCTAATTGAAGGGTCCTCTTTGTTGTGAGATTTCCAGGACAATAAGCAGTTTGTGTCAGATTTATAGTAAAAGTCCTAAACATAGGACCCCGAGGTGGGCCCTAAGGAGTGGTGACAGGTATCTGGGAGGTAAATCAGAGAACAAAGGAAATGTGCTGGAGCCAAACATTACCAACAGAAGGGCCATGGCTGCGAACCTCATAAATATGAGGAGGGAGGAAATGGAGGAAGAAGAAGCAAGAAGGTACAAGGCTCCGCAAAGAAGCAGCCACTGGACAGGAACGCACTGGGGGCTGGAGAAGAGGTGGAGCCAGAAACCAATCTTAACAGCAAGGAAAAGGAAGGGCAAACAATTGCTGATCAGAAATGAGGTGAATCCCAGTCAAGATGAGAGGTAGTGGACCAGACTGTTTGGGTAAAGGCAGGCATGCCTCCAAGCAGGAGAAGGACCTAGGAGAATGAAGAGCAAAGTTCTGCTGCCACAAAATCCCCTGGGGCCCAGAGGATTGGAGGCTGCACTCTGCTCTCCAGTTTTGCCCATCTTGTGACCCCCACAAAGTACCTAGAAAGGGGCTGTTTGTTAAACTAGGAACCCTGTCATCAGAAGTGTTTCCCTGTTTTCAATTAGGCCACAAAAAAAAAAAAAAAAAAAAAAACCATTTTCCTATTATATTTTCCCTTAAAGTGTACATTCTCTTGCTGAATAAAGTTGACTCAAAACAAGAAGGAAGGAGCCTCTGGCTACCCAAATTACCTTGTGGTTTAAAGGACTGACCCAGAAAATAAAAAGCACTTTTTTGAAGGGGATTCTCTAAAAAAGTACAGTCCTGTACATGTATCTCCAAAACTGGTTTCATTTCTTTCTAAAAGAAAAAACAAAGACCTGCTCTTCATGAATTCAATTGCTATCTCCAGTTTGACCTCTGGTTTGCTGACTCCTTTCAAAGTCATGAATTTTAATGAACAGGTTGTACCTACACACTCCATCTCTTTCTCACCATGTCTTTCCTCTTAACCTTGAAGATTATGACTCCCACCCTCAACTTTTTACTGAAAGTGCTTTGAGACACCTCTGATTCCCTTATTAATACCAGTAAGGTCTTTTCCTATACCTAAATGCTTAAGCATTTCATATCCCCTTAGATATTCACTCCATGTCTTCCTAGATCTACATTCTTGACCACCCACAGCAATCAGAAGAGTTACCATCTGTCTTAGTCCTCAGAACTGTCTTCTTTTGGTAAGGCTTCCTCACAGCTGTCAGTCAGTATGATTCTCTACGTACTTACCCCAAGGTAGGGAAAGAGGTTTTTCACCTGGTATCCATATCAGAATACTACAGGGACTTGTTCCAATGCAGATTACTGGGTTTCACTCCCAAGTTTTATTCCATAGATCTTGGTAGATCCACCCCCAAATTTTCAAATCAGACATTGGCAAGTCAGCGTATGGCTGTATAAGACCCACTCTCCAAAAGCCACTGTTCAGTACAAAAGTGATGAGGCTGCATTTTGAAAAAAGAAGTGATTTCCATACTGTACAAACAGCATTGCATGGACTTCCACACATCTAGGTGGTATTATTGCAGTGAGAATGTCAGGCAGCCAGGCTTGAGAGAGAGTCAGGGTAACTCGGTGAAGGGAAAGGTAAGACGAAGGCCCAACAGCAAGAAAAAATCAAGCTCTAGAGTGAAAACTCGATGGTCAAGGCCAGGATCCAATGGTCCGGTAAGCAAGCGTCCTGTGTTAGACTGATGGAATCCTCCTGCCAGCAGTGTGTTAATAAAAGACAAGGTGTTAGACAACTAGTACTATCAAACATGTGTTTAAACATGAGATTAAAATACACAAAAGGGAATAATACAATTAAGAGGTATAGTAAACACAGGAGGCTGATGTTGGTATTTACAAGGCACAGCATCCCTCTGAAGAATGCCTGTGGCAATTCGCTTTTGAGTTCCCTCCTGTTTTCAGGTGCTTTCCTCTGATAAACTGCTTCCTACTTATCCACCACATCCTTGAGTCCATTCTTTGGAGTAATGAGACATGAATTGAGCTCGTGCATGTTTCCCATTAGAGTATCACCTACTAAGTATGTGTGGATAAAATATGCTTATACACACTTTATAGTCTATCACTCATAAAGCTACTATGAACAAATCAACATGAGATTAAAATACACAAAATAATAATACAATTAAGAGATATAGTAGACAGAGGAGGCTGATGTTGGTATTTATAAGGCAGTGTTTCACAGTGAATACACTCTAACTTAGTGATAAAATTATAGCATGGTGAACACAGAAACCAGTTAATTACTATCTCTATCAAGTACTGTACAATAGCACAGGCTACTGCTGGCAGCATTGTAAGTTTGTTTTTAGCTATAGCCTGATGGTTATGATGTTACTATGTAAAAGAAAGCTTTCAGGGCTATTTAACTTTTTCTGGGTATGGTTTCACTATGTAGTTCAATTCAGGCTGGTCTTGAACTCATTTTATATACCAGATTAGCTTTGAATTCCCAGGGACTTTCCTGCCTCAGCCTACCACATGCTGAGATTACATACATGCACCACCACCATATCTAGCTAGTTCTATTTAATCTTATGGAATCACTGTTACATATGCAATCTGTAGTTAAACGAAACGTAATGATTTTGTGCATAATGGTAGTTGTTAGCACGGGATTTTCATTAAAATACAGATGTTCCACCCTGGACCAGTAATGACAATGTCTAGGATGGGATCAAGGCTGTAACTGTGATACTAACACAAAGTCAGGATCGAATCTTTGAATTTGCCTCCTTCCTCAGTCTTGCTCTTCATCTGTGGGGTCCACGGGCCAAACTGAGTCTCTGGAGTCTTTGCCCTTCGGTCTCAATATTCCTTTCCTCTAGTCGCTGTGGAGACAGACAAATTCTGCTTTGAAGGGCATTGGGATCTAAGAATAAACCTACTTTCTCCATGCCAAACTAAACATGAGTGATGGAAGAGAGAAACAGTACACTTAGTTGTAATATTTGCTGCCCTTCCCAAATATTAGTACTGCCACAGCCAAAAAATGCCTAATAATTTTGTGCAAATATCTCACGGAGACCCAGGTCCACCAGATAGAAAATAGTTTACTCAGGGATCACTATCTCCCGTGGTACCTTGTCCAAAAAGTAATTAGACCACTCAGAAACGTTGTTGGCTTTGTTCTGCGTTCCGTGCCCTTGGAGGCTTCGCTTCCCTACTTTCCTTCCGGCGCTCCTGATGACCCAAGCACGAGTACTCACACACTTCCTGCTTGCACTTCGGTGTCTATTTGCTTTCCTTCCACACACACTCACATAAACGTAGCATTTGCTTTTCTTTCTTCCTTCTTTGCATTCAAAGCAGCCATTTGTTTTAAGAATACTAGATGGATCAATATTAAAACAGTTACCCGTCAAGTTCGCTATGGATTAACTAAATATACAGGCAGTGAAAAGACACTTGGTGAATTTCAGCAGGCACAATTGCTGAAATCAACAGAAATGTGTGGGATGCTTTAGGCACAATAATGACTGCTATCAAAGTCTAAACTCAAACATATTAAAATGTGAAGTCGTAGTCAAACTCATTAAAAGCAAAAGAAAGCACATGTCCCTGGTTTTGTAGTATCACACATAACATTGTTATGGAGATTCTGACTACTAGAATAATAGAACTAAGAAAATATAGTAAGTAATATAAATTTGCAAGCAGAACAAATTGTTGTAAAATATACATTACATAACTATATTTCTGAAACACTGAAGAAAATATATCTGTAATTTTAAAAATCTATTAGGCAGGCCAGCCAGATAGCTCAAGGGACTAAAGCACCTGTTTTGGCAGAGAGCAGTGGCTGAGGTTCAATCCCCTGTGTGCCCAGCTGGCCCCGCCCCAGTGCACACTGAGACGTTCATTGAGCCTGAGCGTGGTGTCACCAGACTATAATTCCAGCACTTGGGGGACTGAAAACAGCAGAATCACTACAGTCCAATCTACATAGTGAGACTCTGTATGCCCTGTACACCCTGTAGACCCTGTCCTAAATTCACAAAACTAAAAAAATAAAAATTAAATCTATTAGGAATAAGCAGCAAGTTGGACTTTTAAAGCAGTTTAATGAATACACAAAAATGCAACAATCTCTATTACTAGGAGTGATTCGGCATTGAAAAGAGTTTTAAAATTCCATTTACAGTTAGTTATATTAGAAACTAAATTTCTAAAGAATCAACAAAAATACATAAATTAAGATTTAAATATTATAAAAAGTCATTTTTTTCAACATGCATTAATCTGCTATGAAAATCACAAAGTGCTCTTCAATGGTAATGGACAATATGATTTTAAATGTTACAATGAAAAATCATATTTCTAAAATAATATAGAAAAATGAGGAAGAAAGAGATTATCTGAACTGATATAGTCAAAATAGTATAATACTTACTTAAGAATGGTCAAAGAAATTGCAGAAGAGTCCAGAAATATATCTAAACATATATAGGAGAGCCGGGCGTGGTGGCGCATGCCTGTAATCCCAGTACTCGGGAGGCTGAGACAGGAGGATTGTTGCGAGTTCGAGACCAGCCTGAGCTACAAAGTGAGCTCGAGGCCAGCCTGAACTGCATAGTGAGACCCTGTCTCAAAAAGACAAAAAAAAATAAATAAATAAATAAAAAAATAAAAAAAATAAACATATATAGGAACTTAATATGTGTTGAAGGTGTTACTCAAATCCAGTCATGAATGAAAAGTTTATTTTATAAATTAAAGCAGAATAATCTAGAATAAAACAACATTAATCCTTCATACGGGACTCATATGAAAATAAACCAGATAGAGTAAAAATCTTACATGAAAATAAAGCAATGAATTTCATTTGAAGAAAATGTAGAAGAATATTTTCATATGCATTAAGTGGGAAAGTCTCTAGTAAGGAAAAAAGGAATCTAAAACCTATTCAAAAAATATTAAAAAATTACTACTTTTATTTCAAAAATTTTGTATTAGTTACTCTTCCTTCATTGCTGGGACAAACACCCGACACTCAAGCTTAGGGATGGAAAGGTTTATTTAGCTCACAGTTACTGGAGTTTTCATAGTTTACAACAGCCCAAATTACATAGTAAGACACAGAGATACTTCCAGACTACAAGGTTTGGAAGAGAGGTTGGGGTGACGCTGTGTGCAGTATGACCCTCTCCATACCTCCAAGAGAGGCCACAGGCCTGGGGGGGGGGGGTTCAGGGAGGTGCATGCTGTCAGTTTAAAGGTTTGTGCGTCTCCGGCCCCGCCTCTTAAGCCCCGCCCTGATCCTCTGGCCCCGCCCCTTGAGCCTCTTGCACGCTGCTCCTCAAGGAGGGACTGCCCCACAATTTGCATGAGGCTTTGGGGGCACAACTAGATAGAAACCATAACAAATTTTAAATGTCTAAATGACAAAAAAATACCATACATGAAGTCTTGTAATAGACTGGGGAAAAAAAAATATCTGAAAGTCAAAGGATAAAGAGCCCTACTGAACAAGGAAATACCAATTAATTGTTTTTACATCAAATAACGAACAGAAGGAATCAGGCATGACATTACCAAGAGGGACTATATCTAACAGAAAAGGCAAAGAGTCAACAGCTGAATGAAAAGATCCCCAGCTTCACCAGTGAAGAGAGAAATAAAAATCAAAATAAACAAGATCCTTGCCTTCGCCCTTTCATTATAAAAACTGTAAAGATTGGGAAGGAGGATGGCAGCCACTGCTCTGGACATTCTGTATATAACAGTTTGTTTAATTCTACGAACAACTATGAGGTAGGTGCATTATTACCCCATTTTGTACATGAATACACACACACACACACAAGTTTTTATCCTTACCAAATGTAAAGCTCTTTGGTATTTACCATTATTTTACTTTACTAAAAGTTGCTGGACAGGATCTAGCAAATTGAGGCTGATCTTCTGATTCACAAATGGGTACATCCACAGTTTGATAAATACTGACCTATTCTAATGTTCATCAAATAGTAAATTATAGTCTCACACTTCTAAGTGAAGTAGAAATTTATATCTTCTTCATTTATGGGAGAAGAAAGCAAAGAGTGAGAGAAGAGGCACCTTATACATGTGTACTTTCTAAAGATGTATACCTGTGTTTGTGGGTGTAGAAAAAGATCTGGGCCGAACCACACCCAGCGGTGGCTGGGGAGATTGGTCAGTAGAATAAGCGCTTGCCTGGTGAGCTCAAGGGCCTGAGTTCAATCCCCAGTTCTGAAAAAAAACACACATCTAACAACAGAAACTGGTTGGCTCCTCAAGCATTAAGCACTGTAGCAGATATCTTTTTTGGTTTTCCATTACATATCTCTTTCTTATTTTTCAGGGAATAAAACACTGTTTTATTTTGGAAGTTTTGAGAACAATTCAACAAACTTGAACCAAAGAATTTTGCAATCTGTAAACATGGTGCTCTGGGATAAAACCTAAGCTTTCTGAACTTTATTGCTTCTCATGCTTGAATGA
Source organism: Ctenomys sociabilis (assembly GCA_004027165.1). NCBI lineage: Eukaryota > Metazoa > Chordata > Mammalia > Rodentia > Ctenomyidae > Ctenomys > Ctenomys sociabilis. The sequence goes on along the minus strand of PVKA01000525.1, from coordinate 147,508 downwards.
CCTTCATTCAGCACTTAACTCCTATTTATTAAAAAAATAAATCTTTCAATTCTATCTAGAAAACCTATTGGGAGAAAGATAAATCTGATTTTTGTGTCTTCTTATCCAGGGAGAAGGGTAAATGATCATTCTCACTCAAAGTAATAAAGAAATTGAGTGAAGAACATGAGATATCCATGGAAAAATATCTAAGAAGAATCATAAAAGATGTCTACAGGAGAGAGGTATAATTCCATTCGAAATTTCATTATTTAGTCAACAAATATATACTTGGTTTGATTTATGTACCTGTTTAGTATATCAATTGCTGACTGTATGTTCTGCAACTTATTGCTAGAGGTCTTCCTTTATAAACTAGAAAGTTTGGTGTCTCCTTTAGGACTCCCTCCAAAAGAATTGCTCAAGATTCCTGGGGACTTCATTCAAACAGCGCATATGGCTGTTTCCTTATTCCAAGTGCTAAGAAGACAAAATGTAACTCGAGTTTTCAGCCTGAGGCTCTGGTTGTTATTAGCGCTGTTTGCCAGCTCCACCTAGCGGCATGTGTAAGGACTGCACCACCCTGCCTGCTGCGGAGTTAGATACAGATATGGGAAACCTTGTCTGAGGAAATGAGAAAATTGATGAGTCTCTGAAAAGCTGGTGTGTGATGTGTAACCTCTTTTTTCTCTTTCAACAATAATAGAAGCAGGAGTCAGAAAACAGTACCCATCTGCCTGGATCCTCTTCACTGTCTGAGTTGAACATAAAGAATGATGTGGAACAGCTTTGTGCAGTGTTAGTCACAAAACTTGAGTATGTTTATTACCACAGGATAGCCTCTCCTATTGTGACTGACACAAGCCATGAGCACTCTATGTTGATTACAAGATCTTAGTATGCAAGCTCCTAAGACTGTTATGACAAATGAAAGAATATTTGTACCCTTCTGTGGTGATATCTTGGCTCTCTAGAAACCTAGCAGATCACAAGCAGCATGCATATTAGGCTTAGTACAAATATTAGCAGGTGATAGTTTTACCTCCCCTCAGATTCTTAACCGCTGCTCTCTGAAACACAATCCCTGCCCTGAGAGCTGAGTGCAGAGTAGCTGCAAGCCAGCCACCGGCGATGTAAGAAGTCTCGGTCACCCCCACCCACCCACATTGAACTCGGGTCACCAGGGCAGCAGCTTTCCTAGTGAGCCTCTCTTCGTAATCTTTGAAGTCCTCATCTGACCAAGTATCTTGGTCAGTACCACTTTGAACCACTGTTTTACTTTTAATTTCAATTATTGGGATGAAGGGTTTGGATTGTGATCTCTTGCCCTTAGAAACTTCCAAGTTTCATGAAACTCTTCCAAGGAGTTCACAGTGACAGGCCTCAGAGAGACCCTTGAGAACTGATTGTGTCCATCTCTTCCCAGCTCTGCTTTCTGAGACTCATGTTAGCTCGACTCCCACCACAGCTGGAGTATTCACACACTAGGAACTGGTAGGTGCTGTGAACTGATTATTGCCCTGCCCCCTTGGAGAGTCAGGAGCACACAATGGGACATATTCATTCTCCTCACCTGTAGGTGCCAAATATGTTATAGTTTCACAACTAACAGGACTTCATCTAATGATCCTTCCTGTGGGAGGAAAATCTAGTAGATCTTACCTTGCTACGGTCCCTATGACTTAGTAGTCACTGGCTTCCTGCTTTAATTGTACCTCACTTGACATTCTATTCTAAAGAAACTCTATTGCTATCTACTCTATGCCATATAGAAATAATACAGTGATGAACTAAGCAGCAATTTCCCCATCCCCTAGAGATTTATTTATGAAGCCTTTAAGATAAGACACATACTGATAACATAAAATTACTTTTAGCATCATGCCCATTATTTCTCACTTTTGTTCATCTCTTTTTCTTCATAGTAAATGAATACTGACCCAACCCAATGTAGCCACTGGGGATTTTTTTGGATTCTGAAAATCTTAAATGTCATCAATGTTTTGGAGAATTTGGGATATAAGAGCATTAACAGCTGAGGGAAGCACTATCAGATCAAGATACTGAGAAAATAAAGTCAATGCAGTTGAGAGCAGAGCCTAGAAATGGGAGGGGAGGAAGCAGGAGAGCGATAACACGGTAATACTCTTCTTTAAGGCCCATATCCATCAGGACTGAAACCAGACCATGTCGTGCAGTCTTTAGTTATATGCACCAATCAATTCCTTTTGACTTAGACGTGCACTGGTTTCAACTGATGGAGTACTGACTATGTTGTTCCTAAGAAAGAACTTAGGAAATAGCATTTGTTCCTTATAAGCTTCAAAACATAGCAACCTAGGTACAAGAACTGATGGCAGGTGTGACACAATCAAGGAAACTAAATCATAAGAGTCTAAAGGGGCGGAGGAGCCCCCAGCAGTACCAAACCTAAAAGAAGCTCTGGTTCCTGAGCACTCCCTCCCTTAGGTTGGCAGAATGCATTGTACGTGTGTGTGTGTGTGTGTGTGTGTGTGTGTGTCTGTGTGTGTCTGTGTGTGTAAAGGGCATGAGGGATAAACCTCTAGAAAAAACAAAATACACCCTAGGGTGCAGAAAAACAGTAGGCTGGTAAGATTCTAGAAAGACAGGGCAAATAACAAAAGGCTTTGCAAGTTTTTACCCTGTTTTTGACAATCCTTACTGGAGGCAATCAGGGTAATCTGCCTTCTCTTGCAGGTTTAACATTGTCAGCAAAGCTCACTGTGCAAGTAACTACTTAAACTGCTTACCAACATCCTTTATGGTGTAAGAAATTACTTGTTTTCATTCACTTACAGATTTTCAGGTATTTGGTGGATATCAGTGGAATTAAGAAATGGTGAGCTTGAAATCTATCTGCAGAAGGCTTTATAACAAGAATTTGAGAATACTGGGGATATCAATGGCGTTGAGGAATGAGATAAAGGAAAGAAATGGCACCAGTAGGCAACATGGTGATGGATACTATAAATTTTCATTGTACTCATTTTGGGATCTTGGCTTCCTCTAATTTGTGCAATTGAAGAAAGCCCCCATAAGGAACCACTTGAAGTCATCACTACTCTTCATTCTGGAGTGCCCGGTCTGTCATGATGGTCTCCATAGATACAATGGCAGGCACACATCCATCCCGGCAGGAGGAGGCTGGTTTAGGTGTGCCTGTTGAAATACGGGCAGAATTTGGGTGATGTCCTAATTTAGGGTGGTCTTTTGACATACGAACTACTGGTCAGAAAGTACAACTACAAATTACATGCTAGGAAAAATGCATTATGAATATATCTCAAGTCCTTCGAGATCAATGAATATAATCTCACTTCTAAGAAAAACTCGGCAACCTGCGATAGAATTGCGTGTGTTTCCATGGCATCTGGCATGAGGCAGTGGGGCAGGCTATGTTGATGGAAATCTTCCTTTTGGAGGACAAGCTTTTGAATATGTCAAATTATGTGGATTATGTGTTCATAGAAAATCCCAAGTATCAGTTCATCTATCATTCCATAAAACTATGGAAGGAAAAGTCAATATAATTCAGACTGATCATTTGTCTATTCCTTGACTCAAGTACTTACTGGACTCTCTCAGACAGAGCACAGACCCCTGTAGATTTAACAATAACAACAAAAATACACTAACAAGCAGTATTTGACTTTCAAGTCCCCTGAGATAGATATCATAATAACGTAGGTTACACACTAGGGAAGTAAATGGAAGGAAAAAAACCTCCATGTCTAGGATTGCAGAGCTGGTGAGACACACGTATAAACACCAATTACCTGAGCTCAGTATCCTGGAGTGAGGGCTGACCTGTGGTACAAGAAACTAACACAAGATTCTGTCTGTGACTGATTGTTTGGACTGCAGGAACTGACCTCACTACAGTTGAATTAATCTTGTAGGGTCTTTGTTCTCTCTCTCTCTCTCTCTCTCTCTCTCTCTCTCTCTCTCTCTCTCTCTGTCTCTCTCTCTGTCTCTCTCTCGTCTCTCTCTCTCTCTGTCTGTCTCTCTCTCTGTAAATTTTAATTGGCAAGACATCTGTTAGGCAGAAAATATTTGCACTCAGAGTAGTATTGAAACACAAGCTCTCTTTATCTTCTTGTCCATATTTCCAAATGCAGAGCAATTTCTCTATCTTGTTTGGTTAAATCGATTTTAAACAGACTACAATTTAGACAAAGAGAATAAAAGCAAGTATTTCTGTTTCAACCCATTTATCTTGATTAAAAAACAATCTTGATAGCTAAACAAGCTTGTCTTATTTAAACTTGAATGAAGACAAGGCCTTCATCCTAAGAAATACATAATCCATATTTTAATAATCCTTTATAAAATGAGTTGAAAGGGTGCCATAGAAACTTGCAAAGAGATCTACAAATGAACACATTTTTGTGTTACTACAAAACAAAAGCCAAATGACCAAGAAATGAAAGACTCATGACCCTACAAGTCCTCTTTGCCTTCCACTATGCTCAAAGATCGTGCTCTACTTTTCTCGCTTTCGTTTTGTACTTCACCCCATCTGCAGACAGTCTGCAACTTCACTTCCCTTCCAGAACTACATCTTCCAAAGTCCTAAGTTCCTTCTCATTCCAAATCCAGTGGCATCACTTTAGCCTCACTCACAAGTAAATTTTGTTGTTTGACACTCTGCTGTTCTCTTCACTGGGCTTAAATCCTCCAAGATTTTATTCTTTAAAACATGATGTGACTGCTAATAATTTTGATACAGCATCCCTATGAAATATTAAATTGCTCTTTTCTAAAAAGAAAAAAAAAGTTGCTCTTTTATAAAAACACAGTAGCCTTGGAGAATCTTGTACAATGTCATCAAGCTGAAATGTGGTCATGCGGGTGCTCGAGGAGATTGGTTTAGTGGTTATATTCAAGAGGACAAGAACTAAACCCAGTTTATCTCAGAAGCTGATCATTTCCTTCATTTTCCATCTCTTTTGTTTTTCTTTTTCCATAATAAAGGAAAAAACCTTACCTCAGCACCTTAGCTAAGGCATAGGAATTTTTGACACATATGTATGTCTTTTGTGTACAGTAGTGGGTAAACTTCTCTGAAGTTCTCATTAAGGAACCAGCTATAGTTAAGGAAATGGTGGTGGCCAGAGGTTGCTCTAAACCAGGGAATTTCCTCCTTCTTTGCTTGTGTTTGCCTTCTGCACCCAATCGTCTCCTTTTCTCTGCATCTGCGTGCTTTGAGTAGGAGGATTTTAACCGTGCAAATCACGTAAGCCCTACATGAATATTACCCCCAATCTTTATCTCTTGCCTCTTTCAGATCCACTATTTTCCTATTATAGTGAGTCTCCATTAACCCAGGAAAAAATGTGAAAGGACCATAGGTGTCATTTTCCTCTAAAATGTAAATATCTTCCCCTCTCCTGATCCAAATGAATCTTGTTCACAATTGATGCAGAAATGAGAGAGTTTCCCTCATTTTTACCATTTGCCACCATAATATCGGAAGTCAGTTTCCTCTGCATAGATATTCCTTCTAAATCTTCTCTGTTTTTATATATCTTGGTTAATAGCACGACATCTCCCCGGCCTCCTCCCCACGTACACCACAGGGATCCATCTAGCACAGCGCATGTCCAGTTCCAATGCTCCTTCCTATACCTGTACGCTGAGATTTCCAATTGCTTGTGGAGCACCATTAGGTCAACAGTATTTCTCTGCAGGTATCATGAGGTAGAACTTAGCTGTGTTTTCTTTACACAAGCATTCCTCCCGAACCTTCTCTTTTCCTTTGTGTCTGGCTTAAATGCACTACATCTTTCTAATTCCATAGGCTGAAATCTTTATCACTGTAGTCATTGTGCATTGTCAAATTCTTCCTCTACATTGATTCTGTTTTCAAACTATTTCTCTTTCATCTCCTTCTTGTCACACATACTGACAACAGTCTCATCTCCATTAATAAATTGTTTATCCTATGTCTAAAATAAAATAGTACTGCCCAGGTACATATTTTAATATATACCTTCCCTTCTCAAAAACCTTTCACAGACTATACAGTGCAAATGTACAGTGTAGGCACTGAGGGATGATTATTAAAAGTAGAAGAGAGATAGACATGGGCAGAAATTACTTGAAGGGAAAAGTCAAATTTTGTAGGATGAAAAAATGGGAACGATGTTATTAACTAAACCAAGGGAAAGCAGTATTCTTGAGAATGGAATTAATAGATTTCCTTTCCATTCTTCTCAAATTACTCCATCTAAACCAGTAAATAGAATTTTTCATACTTTCTATGTGAGATAACTAGCATTATAATAATCATTTTTGAGAATCTAAGCCCTCCCACTGTATAGTTCAAAAGCAAAGCAGTAAAAACAGAATTTTGTCATCAACACTTTTATGTGGTAGCAATATTCTTGCATTGATTTGTCAAATGGAAATGGAAATGTGGACAGTTTTGTTAGGCAGTAACACTAGGAAAAAAATCTTTAAAGCTAGCATGAAAGAATTATTCGTTTACTATGAATATGTTTGAATATTTGTTCCAGGAACATGTTTTGACATTCTGTCAAGGTCCCCAGCTTTAAGATGGCAGAAACATACTTTAAGGTCTAGGGAAGATAGCTCAGTGGCATAAGTGCCTCAGTGGTAAGTGCAAGATCCTGAGTTTAATCCCTGGTATCAAGAAAGAGAAAATTGGGGCCAGAGAGATGGCTCAGTGGAATAAGCACTTCCCTGGCAAGCACAAGGGCCTGACTTCAACCCCCAGTTCTGAAAAGAGAGAGAGAGAGAGAGAGAGAGAGAGAGAGAGAGAGAGAGAAGAAAATATACTTCAAATGTTTTAATAATAGGTGAAGCACATAGCAACCAATTGATAAAAATCATTTGATGCATTTCACTTCAATTTTTTTTTTTTTTTTTTTTTTTTTTTTTTTTTGAACCGGGGATTGAACTCAGGCTCTTGTGCTTGCCAGGGAAGGGCTTATTCCACTGAGCCATCTCCCCAGCCCAACTGTTACATTTTTATGGACAAATAAAGATAATAAACTGGCTTTGAAAATGCTCTGGACACAGCAATGTAGCACCTTCATCATCTTGGTCATACCTCAGTTTTCAAAGTAATTGTACAGTCTCATCGTTATTTGTTTCTCAATGATATTAATAAAAAAATAATTGTACACAAATGTAAATTCAGGCATTCTTTTATCTAGCATTCTTAGAAACACATGAAATATAGAACAAATACCTTAATCACAATTATATTAATATGTTCAAAAGTTAAGACATTTAAGAAAGATCCTTATCAAAAGCTCTTAAGTTCCTAATTTTTTGAATGATTGATGGCATTTTAAGATGAGATAATATTCTGACAAGGGACCAAAAATGTCAAAATTCTGCTTTTCTTTCTTTCTGTTCATTTCCCAGAGAAGTCATGCTTTAGAAAGATTAACTAAATATGAATAATATCAATACTTACATTAATAGTTAATCCAACCCAGAAACCCCTTATAGAAGGTTATCTGGTAAAAGCTGGGTTAGACTTACACTCAGGAAACCTTCAGACCTAAATGCATCTTTCTCATCTTTCCTACTGAAGCCAGGCTCTGCATGGGGAAGGTAGACTACAGTAGATGTGCTGCACACCTGCACAAGTGTGTCCCAGGAACAGAGGATGAGTTCTGTGCACTTCCTGAAGTCTCTGGTCTCTTTGAGTTCCTTTAGCCCCAGAGCCCATGGATCCAGCAGAAGAAGCATCACCGTGTAGGAGTAGACATGGAGAGTGCCACAGACAAACGCTCCCGTATACAACTTTCTAGTATAGCGTGACTGTGTTCTATGCAGTGGATCTCTGTGACTGCATCAGATTCTGACCAATTAAATAATTATAGGGTTGGTACAGCAAGGGGGTGAGAAGGCAGAGGCCGTGTGACATGAGGATAGGTAGCCATCCCATCTTGTCACACCCTTCTGTGGCCCGTGTCATTGTAAGGGCCTGATCACACGGAGAACTTTCTGCTTGACACTTTCACCATATGTCACTCACTTACCTGAGCTTTGGGCTCCACTCCTCCCGAGATGCTCTGTTTCTGTCAGTCCACCAGGTGGTTTCTGTCTACCTCTGTCCCAGGCCCGTTTGACACTACCCAGCCCCAGTTTCCCTTAACACAGAGTGAAGCTGGGCTCTCAGAGGGTGGAGGCTAGCGCCTCCCCTCCCTGGCCTTTGCCAACTCCCAGAAAAGCCTGTTCAATTATGGCAAATGTCTCTTCCTGTGAGACCAATCACAGGGCTAATGGATTCTTGTTTCCTTTTCGTTTCATTTGTTTAATGTCTGTGCTCTTTAAAGAAGCATCGAGTGAGAGAAACACACAAAGTAAAACACGAAAATCTCTTTGCCTTGATATCTGTCCTTCACCTCCAAATTATGTTAAAATATTTGGTGTGTTTCTTTCCAGTGTGTAGCCACTGGCTTTCCCACGCCTGAGACAAAACACAAAACACCAACGCTGGCTATTCAATGGAGGATAGTTTTATTTTGACTGACAGTTTCAGGGGTTCCGACGATGTTCAGCAGGCATCAAGGTAGAAACTACATGGTGAAAGTGCTTGAGAGAGAGAAGCTACTCTTGCGCTTCTTTCCAGGAAGTGCAAAGAGGAAGGAGGACCTGGGCATGCAACTGCACCTTTCTAAGCCAGGCCCCCAGGTACCCACCTTCCAACCTGGCCCCACCTCCAAGCAGGAAATTTGGGGGGTACATTTTAGATATAACCCCTAAATGGAGTGAGACTGATTGTCACTTTTTCTTATGAATGTTCTTACCATTCTGTTAGTATTTTTCACAGAAATTTCATGATTATTTTCCACATTAGTCTATAAATAACTTTTTATGATAACTTTATAAAATAGTGTATACTAATCAGTAATAAATACTACTCAGTGAATAAAATAAGAATTTCATTCAAAGGATAGATTGAAGATATATATATATATATTTGAAATATTTGTATTTGAAATATGTGAAATACATACACACATACATTTGCATTAGATAAATATCTAGAAAAGTAGACAGATAATTACATCCTTGCAGTCTGAAAAACAATAAAATACAGCAGAGTTGACATTTTAAATAATTCCTAATAAATAAAAAGCAAAGGGAATTATAAAAGTTGATGGAGAAATTCAAAAGAACTGTATTTTTACCTCAGCCAATGTCACAATAGAAACAATCCTCAGACAACAATAGAATATTTTACTTGCAGAGTACATGTTCTAAAGGTTTAATTGTCAGGATCTTCCTCTTCTTCCTCCTCCTCTTCATCAGGAGAGTCCTTAATCTAGCTTCAGCAGCTTCAACTCTAAGCTAAATGCAGAGAATGAGCCTTTGGAGAAGAGCATTGCTAGGGTTGGGTGAAGGAGAAGACACAGAGAGATGCTTACAGATATCTGTGGTCATTCAAGACCTTCACAGATACAGAAATGGTTGTTATTGTAGGAAGAAGAAAGACGCTGCTGCCTTGGAGAAGGATTCCTACCTCCAGAATGGAGAGCTCCTGATTACAATTTATTTTGCACCTGTTTCCTTCTATACCCATTCCTCTGAAGATATTCTTATCTCAGCAAGTTCAACCCAGGGGGAGAATTGGCAACCTGCCTTTCCACTCAAGGAGCCTACAGGCAAGGAAACAAAGCCACATGATCATGGAAACAACACTTTACCAGCAGATGAACAGGCTTATTAACGCCCAGTCAGAGGTGACTGATGAAAATGGAGTTGGAGAAAGATGCCTCAGGTGTAGCAGATGCTCTACTCCTGACCCTATGTAAGCCTTCACCTGTGAGTCATCTTGAGGGCTTCCTACTTCTAGGTCTTGTTTACTCTCACTGCAGGAGGACTTTCAGGCCTAGAGCAAGGAAGGCCAAGCGGGCCAGAAAATGACCCTCACCCCAGATGAGCAGCTCCAAGCAGGGTGGAATGCAGTACACCAAACAGTTTTCTCATCTGTCAGGTATGAGGCATGTCTATCTACCCTCCACGGGACGGGGTGGGACAGAGCACCAGTACCTGCTGAAGTCACCCATTCGTGACCACACCTGATTCCTCTGTGGGCTTCCTTTCCTTTCCTTGTCATACTCATTTCCCTGACCCTTCCTGGGGCTTCTCAGGGGCACATAAAAAGTAAACCTCTTGCCCTTGTAACTTTATCTCAGAGACTCCTTCTAGGAGGCCCAAACCCAACCCTAGGCCTTGAGGTCTTCTCCATTCGTGATTTTTATCCTTTCAAGATGTACAAAAGTCAGAGGAGCATGTATCTAATCCAGGGATACTTTCATTTTTGAAGGACACCAAAATTGTGGTAAAAAAATAAACAAACATTAATATTATTTTTAAAAAATCTGCCTTTATCAAACTTTAACTTTATCTACCTAATCTTAAGAGATAAATTGACAAGGAGAATTTTCTTTTTAAAAATAACTGGGAGAGACCCCCTTGTTCCTGCGAGCAGGAAGCCCTAGACATTCTTCTTAAGCTCTTCTTTTCACACATTTTTCAACAAGCAGAGAGAGAAATCGAAAGTTTGGCCAGCCTTCTGAAGGATTCGGGTTGAATTGCTATTTTTTTTTTTATTATTTATTTACTTATTTGGTACAAGGTTTCACTGCACAGCTCAGACTCAGTGATTCTCCTGTCTCAGCCTGTACTGTGATTACAGACATGCACCACCACGTCTATTCTCAGGGCATGGTGCACCCAGGGTTCTGCGGCCAGCACGGCATGCGGTACCAGAGATTGACCGTGGGTCCTTACTCTTGTCAGCCAGGTGCTTAGACCACTGAGCTGTCACCCCAGTCCTATCATTCTTTATTTATGCCTCCAAAGCTAGTTCTTTAAACTTTCTCTGCCTCAATAAAAGCACGTGAGGCTTCTTTCCCTTTCACAGTACTGATTGTGCCTTTCTTGGGATGAGGGAAAGGAAAAAAGAAAGAAAGAAGGGCTAAGATAATTGCACTACTAATTTCTATCAGTTTATTGAAAAGAACAGTTAATGATTTTTTTTACCAATTTTACATGCTTATACCTAGTAATCTAAACAACTACTTTGAAGACTTCAATATGCACTATAATAATCACTGTTGATTGTTTTGTTTTGTTTTTGTGGTACTGGAGATTGAACTCAGGACTTTCTGCTTGCTAGGTGAGTGCTTATTCTACTGAGCTATCTCCCCAGCCCTAACAACCATTATTCAATTCCTAATGCTATAGGGGGAAAATGATCTCTATGGATAACCTCTAAAAGATATAAGGGAAAAAATGAAACTCACAACCTGATCAACACCTGGTACTAGTTCTTGTTTTCTAAAATCAAAGAATGAATTTTAGGAACAAACAGAGATTAAAAGCAAAATATATTTATTGGAGAAAAAAAGTTCTTGTCCCAGGCAGGACAGGAGAGGAGCCCCAGTGGGTTGTCCCAGGGTAGCTGTCACTTCCAGGGACTTTTATAGTGTAGGCGGGTCTAAGGTGCTAGAGAACATGGGAGCTCACTTAAGTGGGCATGAGGTAGGACAAAACTATGGTCAACCAATGAGATTACAGGCACCATTGCTCAGGTAAAATTGATTAAATCCAGTAACAAATGCAGAAGGAGTCATGTAGCAAGTGGGCATGCATTTGGGACAGGGTCTTTTCCTATTGAGAATTGGGTTAAGTGATTAATTTGGGGTCTTTCAAGGTGATTGATGCCTGTTTAGGGTATCAAAATTACTGATGCCCATCCCTAGGGAAGTCTGTGGCTGAATTTCTTTACTTTTGTCTTGAGGTATGGCCAGAAGCTGGAGTACCTGTTTTTTCCAAAGTTGCCAAATCCTCTTGTCTTCTTTATTGTCTTCTTGAGGGCCTTGCCCTGTCTCACTGCCTATAACATGTCTATCTAATTCAGCTGCCTACAACAATTGCAGGAAGCCCTAATCAGCTCCTTGAATCACTAAGCCTGCCCCTCAAACCCTGACCCTAGCAGAAGTCCATATAACACCAGCTCCCTTGTCTCAGAGAATCCCTGCCTCTTTCCTGTGGTGTTCTCTGTCCTCAATAAAGGGCTCTCTGGCGCTCTCTCTCTCTCTCTCTCTCTCTCTCTCTCTCTCTCTCTCTCTCTCTCTCTCTCTCTGTCTCTGTCTCTCTCCCTCTCCCTCCCTTATCTGTGCTGAAAAACCTAGCATTGAAGAGTGGCTGGCCAGATAGCTAAGTGGACTAAAGCTCCTATTTAGGAGAACACAGTGGCTGGGGATCGATCCCCAGTGTGCCATGGGGGTCCACCCCTGGGGTGATTGAGACTGGGCATTGTGGCATGTGCCTGTAATGTCAGCACTTGAGAGGCCCAAAACAGGAGGATCACTATGAGTCTGATCTACATAGTGAGACCCTGTACACCCTATCCTAAATACACACTCAAAAAAGAATGGGTACATCTATATGAAAAGAGACATGAGATGAGCATAGGAAATGAGGTACATTCAGAGAGAGTGGACATTCTCTAACCACCATATTATGTCTTTTTAATTTTATATTTATTTATTTAATGTATTGGTACAGAGTCTCACTACACAGCTTGCACTCATAGAGGTCCTCCCATTTTCAGCCTCCCCAGTGCTGGGATAACTAGCAAACACCACCATGCCCTATTTTGGTGGCCTGCTCAGCATTTCTCGGGGCAGAGATGGCCAGTGCATGTGGTGTGGCTTTTTATTAAGAAAATAAAAACAACATATAAAACATTCAAAATGATACAGAATTTAAAAAGAAAACAAGATGATAAGAATACAACAATGCTTGTTACATTGCACATTGCTGTCTTCAAAGTAGTTGTTCTGGTTACAAGATATAAGCAAGTAAAATTAGTCAAAATAAAAAGGCATATTGTGTCTTAAGAAAAGGTAGCTGTGTTGGGGCTATAGCTCAGTAGAATAAGTGCTTGCCTAGCAAGCACAAGGGCCTAAGTTCAATTCCTGGTTCCACCAAAAAAAAAAAAAAAAGTTTGTTGATTCATGTAAGTTACCTGATGTCATGTCCAAAGTGAAAAGTACTTCACATGCGCTATGGGATTAGAATCCATCAGGAATGATTAGAAATGTGGGTCTACACAGAGCATCCCAAACCAAAGTCAGGAACACAGGATGTGCAGGTTCTCCAGCATTGTAGTTGGTAGCTGAGACTTTCCACATGTAACAAGGAAGACTGAAGAGGAAGCACAGCGGTCTCCTGAGCTGTTTTTATTTGTAGCACTTCTGACCTTAAAGCTACAGAGATTTTCTGCTCTAGTTTTCCAACTTGCCAGATATCAACTAGGTGTCCTATTGTAATCCATTTAATTCTGATATTAACTCCAGGTCCCGTCTCACTCTCTGGGTTTAAGGACTAAGTCCTCCAAATCTGTTCTTGCTTCAGACGCCAGTCACAGTTCCTGGGGCATTTATCTCTGACAATTGGCTATAAATTAGGGGTTCCTATGACCCTCTGCTCAGATTGAATAATTTGCTAAAATGGATCAAGAACTCAGGCAGTTGAAAATTTGTACACATTCTGTGCCCCAATGTCCACCATCTGTCTCTGGTCTTTTTATAAAATTTAATTTAATTTAATTTTTTTTAATGCATTTAGTACAGGGTGTCACTACACAGATCAGACTCATAGTGATCTTCCTGTCTTCAGCCTCCAAAGTGCTGGGATTACAGGTGCGCACCACCACGCCCAGTCTCAATTGCTTCTCAGGATGCCCCAGGAGCAGGGCCAGCAGGGATCGAATGCCCCTGGTCTTTACCACTGAATTTTCCTGAAAAGAAACTCCTCAGAAAATAGCTACTCTTCTTACATATAGTTTACCATAAGTGAAGCATTATTGCTGCATCAGTTTTTATACAGGTCTTTTCTGGAATTGTTTGAGCTACATTTCTGTTTTTCTTTCTGCCTTTGGCAAGTGTATGTACTCCTTTATTTATAGAATAGGTAATGTTTACAAAATCCTCCCTTGACCCCGTCATAAAGTCTAAGTAACAGATTCGAGTTTATATTAACTAATTTAAAGAAGAAATTTAACATGTAAGTAGAGAACTCTTCCTGGTCCTCTTCCTAGTCCAGGAAGTTTATACTTGTAATCTCATGAAGCAGTTATTGGAATTCTAGGGAGTTAATTCCGGTCTACCACTGCCAACTCAAAGCACAGCAAGAATAAGGACACTAAGGCATAGTTATAGAGGTGGAGGTCCTAAATCCAGCGAGGGTGATGGTTAACAAGGGCAAAGGCCTCAATCCAGGGCTGACCTGCATCTTATTCATTCATGAAGAAAGGAGTGGCTAGAGGATGAGTGGCTGAGAATGAGAGGAAATGGGAGAGTGCTGTGAGCTGGGCTTGGAATGAGGCCCGAAATCACCTCTGCGACACGCAGAGAGAAGGGTGTGCAGAAGGAGTGATCTGCACAACACAATTACAGGTAGTGTCTGATGCTTTGGGGTTGGGCTTCAGCTCTGATGTGTAATCTGTTATGCCCTGGGAAGTCATAGCCTCCTATCTTGAGGCTGCATCTCAGCTCACAGCATGGAGCATGGCTGACATATTTTTGGAGCTACGGGGATGGGTTAACACCATTTGCTTCAAAGCCAACACATCCGTGGGACTGATTTGCATTGCTTAAAGACAATTGAAGGGTTGATTTTGGGAGGGCTGTTTCCTTTTCAACTTCAATGAAGAGTTTGTGGAGTGTGGGGATTATATCTTCTATAAATTTCTTGTAGAATTCAGCTGTGAATCCATCAGGATCTGGACTTTTCTTTGTCGGTAGGCTTTTTACTACGTTTCATATTTCGTTAGCTGTTATTGGCTTATTGAGAGTTGTAATATCTTCTTGGTTCAGTTTTGGTAATTTGTATCTTTCGAGGAATCTGTTCATTTCTTCTGTGTCTTCTATTCTGTGAGCATAAAGATTCTCGAAGTAACTATTGATAATCTTCTGAATTTCTGCTGGGTCTATGGTGATTTCACCCTTTTCATTCCTTATTGCTTGTACTTGAATTTTCTTTGCCTCTTTTTGATGAGGTTAGCTAGAGACTTATCAACTTTATTTAGTTTTTCAAAGAGCCAACTTTTTGATTTGTGGATTCTTTGAACTGTTTTCTTGATCTCAATTGAATTGATTTCTGCTCTAATCTTTATGATTTCTTCCCGTCTCTGCGCTCTGGGTTTTGTTTGCTCTTCTTTTTCTAGTTGTCGGAGGTGCAACATTAGGGTGCTAATTTGTTCCCTTCCTGTTTTCCTCATGTGTGAGTTCATAGCTATGATTTTCCCTTTAAGAACTGCTTTCATCGCATCTCATAAATTCCGGTAAGTTGTACTTGAATTTTCATTGAATTGTAGATATTGAATTTCTTGTTGAATTTCTTCTGCAACCCATTGATTGCTGAGTAGGGTGTTGTTTAGTTTCCATGAATTTAGTGGGTTTTTCTGGTTTCTTTTGTCATTTATTTCCAGTTTCATTGATTATGGTCAGATAGTATGCATGGATACTTTCCATTTTCTTGCATATACTTAGGCATGACCTCTGGACTAGTATGTGGTCTATTTTGGAAAATGACCCATGTGCAGCTGAAAAAAATGTGTATTCTGCTATGGTTGGGTGGTATACTCTGTATATGTCCACCAGGTCCATTTCTTCCAAGCTCTGGTTCAGTTCTGCTACTTCCCTTGCTAATTTTTTGTCTGGTTGACCTATCCTTTTGAGATAAGGGTGTGTTAAGGTCTCCTGTTAAGATTGTGTTCTTAGACATTAAGTTTTTCATGTCCCTTAAGATTTGTCTTACATAGTTGGGTGCTTCTGTGTTTGGTGCATAAATATTTATGAGTGTTACTTCTTACTCTTGAATTCTTCCCCTGACCAATATATAGTGGCCTTCTTTGTGTCGTTTGATCATTCAGAAAAGTATAAAAATGAAGTATACATCACAAGGTCATAATATTAAGTTGAGCTGTAAATGGCTATGGTCAACAACTTCTTCGGATAACTCACTATTGTGGAATGCTGGACTGTGTTGGATTGTGTTGTCGAGTTCAAGCACCTAAGTTAGATGAATGACAATGGAGTGCCCATCTGTGACAGGTGTAGACAAAGGAAGGAGTATAGAAAGGAAGAATCATGATGTATGTGTATAGACAGTACAGTTGGGATAGATAACGCTGTGCTTCTACATAATTCTATGAGGCAAGATTTGCACTAATGGTGGTTGGACAGGATATTATGTCAGCTTCTAGTACTATGGACAACCACTAGGAAAATAACAAGGTAGAAAGTATTAATTATTGAATCTTTGATGTAATTCAGGTATAAAAAATAAGATACGCAAACAGCTACACTCTCTTTCCTGATAAGAGACATACAGTGCAATAATGTCTGTAAGTATAATACCATGTATGCACCTTCTATGATACCAAAACATTATGAAAACAGTTTGCAGGGTATTAATTTATCAAATCCATCTTGTCAAGGTATCTTAAAACTATCTCATTGATATTTGTACTTCAATAAAACAAAAATTAAAAATTAAAAAAAAAAAAAAGACAATTAAAGGGTGAGGGAAAGTCCTGGCCAGCGCTCTATGTGGAAATAAGGCCAGGCTTAGCCAAAACGTAGATAACTGCCCTTCTTGCAAGGAGAGTCATCCAAGTGGTTCTTCACACATATTGATTCTGAGGACATGGTGATCGCTGAGAGTTTGCTTCAGAGCTCGATAAAGCATTCTGTTCAGTATGTACAGTATATACCAAAAGCAGAGAAGTTATCGTCTCTTTTACCTGCTACTAGGATCCTCACTTCATGCACTCATACACGACTGTCTTAAAACCTAACCCCAGAGCCTTTTGATTCCCTTTGCCCCACACACACCCTTCTGTCTCTGTGAGGGCCTTGGGCAGCACCAGACAGACCAGCGCCCATCTGTAGTTCATGCAGCAGATCTCTGTCCATGAGAGATTTCATTTCCTCAGACCTCAGAGCTCTTCTGAACTTTCTTTCTTTGCCTATGATCTTTTTATCTTGAATGTCTTTTCCTCTTCCCCTTTGCCTTGGGTGCCTTGGCTTCCTCCCTTCCTTCCTTCCTTCCTTCCTTCCTTCCTTCCTTCCTTCCTTCCTTGTCTCCTAATACCCTTCTCTACTTTTAGTCAGCCATTTACTGACACCCAACTTAACACTCTTTCATCTCAGTCTTCCTCCATTTCTGCACACCAAATCCCATTCCATACCTGCTCTTATTCCTGGGTGTTAGGCATCACTACAGAAAATTTAACCATATGTGTGTGCACACGTGTGTACTAGTCTAAAATACTGCCAATGCATTCTTTTTAGTTCCAAACATTTCTGGCATGATTCTGGGTCCAAGGCAACTACATGGGTTTCCAAAAGATGTTACAAAATTAGTAAATGGGAAAAACGTTGTTTAAAGAATTAAGAGAAAGCCTTTATGAAAAGTAAAACTCTGGCAACACCAAGGATGAAAATTTGTGTCTGCCTGCTGAGTTTTGCCGTTTGGCCTCTTGTGCTGTTGTGCTCTTGCTTTTGCTTTGGTTCATTTGTACCTGCCTCAAATCTTACTGCATCCTCTGAATCTGGTAGGAATCTTCTTGCTGTAACCCTTAGAAATATATTATTTATAAGTTTAGATGCATAGTTTACACCCTACACAATGCTATAGGTATCTTAAATATAGATACCTTGTTAATATAATGCATGTTAATTATCGAGGTGAGATCCTGAGAGAAGGAGGATAATGAAGAACAAATTGAATCTTCATGGTTTTTCATAGTCTAATTTTAGATTGCTTATATTAGATATTTATGTCTGTGTATTTAGAGACTGAAAAGTAGTCTTCTTTCTGGCCATCAGATTTATATGTTGTTGGTAATGCATACATGGATTTTTCTCCATAGTGAACTAGAAGAGTGAACTGGTACAGTAGAGAGATAAATGAGATGGTTTATAAAATGTTTAGGGATCTGGGAGAAGAAACTTACTATTGGTTGGTTGGAATGTTTCTGTTGATTTTAGTATGATAGTTTTGGTTGTGAGATTTCAGAAATTTACAGTGTTAACATGAACTATATGCTCTATGGCTTTGTTTTGCTGTTGAAATGGATTAAAATTGCATCTCACTAATGATATTTTTATGCAGCTCTTCTAGTTCTTCATTAAAATATGTTTGAATACAGAGTAAGTTACAAACTCACTCTAATGAATAACCTAAGCACAGGGTTTTCTGTCCTGCTAATTACAAACTTTACCTCATTATGATCAATATTACCAATGAAGCAAAGACAGAGAGATAGTTCATATCTCACCCCATGCTATGAATCTGGGCAGGAATATATTTGCTAGACAAATTTATCTTTTGTAGTTCTCAAATAAATAATTTCTAAGAAAAAAAAAAAGAACAAACAAAAAACAGTAAAGAAAGAATCCAAATGTCTATCATATGGAAAATGGATTTTAAAAATGTGGTATTTTACACAATGGAGTATTACTCATCTATAAAAAAAAGATAAAGTTGCTAGGCGTGGTGATGCATGCGTGTAATCCCAGCACTCGGGAGACTGAGGCAAGAGGATTGTTGTGAGTTCAAGAAGAGCCTGAGCTACAAAGTGAGCTTAAGGCCAGCCAGAACTGCATAGTGAGAGCCTGTCTCAAAAAGACAAAAATAAATAAATAAAGTTGAAGTTTTTGTAGGTAAATGGATGCTGCTAGAGACCATATCATAAGTGACATAAATCAAGCCCATGTGTGTAAATATCATATTATCTTGCTAGTGTAAGAACTTGAAAGAGTAAATGAAATCTGAAAGGAACAATGAAAAAGAAGTTCTACCATTTAGAATGTCCCCACCCAAAAATTCATAGGTTGGAAACTTCATTTCCCGATTCTGCAGTGTTGCAGTGTGGGACCTAGCAGAGGTGGGTCAGTCATGCAGTCGGGTCCTCATGAAGAGATGATGCCTTTCCCTCTAGAATAGATCACTCATCCTGGGACTTTAGCCTCCTTTTTCTCTCTGACACTTGAATGTTTCCCCTTCTACTTTATGCCATGACGTCAAGCACTACTTGGGCTTCGTAGGAGCCACACAGTTGTTTGTGCCATGGACTTCTTCTTTTCCCAAACCAAGAGCCGAGATACATATCTCCTCTTTATTAATTACCTTGTCTCAGGTGTCCCCTTATAGAATAGAAAATGGACCGTGACAGAAGGGCTGAGGGATTGGCCTTGATAGGTAATACTATTGCAGGCAGCCAAGTTAGACAGAAATATTGTAGGCAGTCAGACAAGGCCAGGCCCTCAAGGAGACAAGATGGAAGACAAGCGACTTTGCAACTTGGAAGAGACAGACTCTCTTCCCATAGGGTCCACATCTGAAGACCAAGACAAAAAGAGGAAACACAGCTATATACTTCCCTAGGGATGCGCATCAAGGATTGATATTCTAAATAGGTATCAAACACCTTGAAAGAGCCCTATAGAATCTCTAGCCCAACCCTCAACAGGAAGAAAACCTGTCCCATATTCATACCCCTCACTATGTGACCACCTAAGTGAGTTCCATGTCTTTTCTGCCACCTTAGACTCACCTCACCATATAGTTTTCCTCTATCCATTTAAGAGACAGCTTCCTGGGGAACTACCCACTCGAGCCCCCCTCCTGTCCCTTTCTTGGACAGGAGCTTTCTTTCCTTCAGTAAATTTATTCTGCTTATCATCTCTGTTTGTTCCTAAAATTCATTCTTCAGGTTTAGAGAACATGAACTTGTCCAGGTCAGGTCCGGAGATCATTTTTCCATATGTCATATAGAGGTTCCGTATATCATTTGGAGGTCACCCACCCAAGACCAGTTTCTCTCCCTGTATCAATACTATAAAGGTGGTGGATAGAAAAGACCCTGGTACAATGTGTGTTGGGCTATGGATTCTAAACACTTGGTGACTTTGAAGCATCAGAGACTCCAGAAGGAGTGATGAGAGAAATAACACCACAGCACAGAGCTGTATAAAATAAGTTCCTGATAGATGGGCCCCATGCTCCAGTTGTGGATCTGAGAGACAGTGAAACTGAATCTGAAGCAGGCAGTGAACTGGACCAAGACCCATAGCATTCTCATCTCTTGGTAATCTAGTATTTCATTATTTATTAATATTATTCAAGCATGCATAAAAAGAGAGTAAGAATTTAATATAGGAAGCTGTAAAAATACTGCCGGAGTCTACCCATTCTCAGGGTCTGAATAATTATCTACATGCCAATGACTCTTTTCCTAGCATGTTGTCTTTTGCCACAAAAGAGTATTGGAGAGATTTATAAGGTCAGATGTAATTTTCTCATCCTGGAAGCCCAAGATCATGGACTTGCATATGGTTAATCATTGGCGATAATCTTGCACATTTTCATGGGAACATGGGCATGCACAAGAGACAAAACATGAGTAAAGTTGATTTATAATCTCCCTCATGGGCCTGGGAAAGTGAGAGCTGATTCTCATGTGATGGCATTAATTCACTCACAAAGGGTCGACCTCCATGACCCAAACACCACCCTCTCAGCGCCATCACCTACTGCTGTCACCTAAGCTTTATCATGAGTTTTGATGGGAACCAATTATATATAAATCATGGTAACTCCTAAATGTATATCTTCAATCCAGATCTTTCTGCCTAACTTTAGATATATAGCCAACATCTTTTTTAGCATATTCATCTTCATATGTGTCTCAGTTACTCTTCTCTTGTTGCTGGGATAAATACCCAACACCCAAAATGAAGGAAGGAAAGGTTTATTTAGCTCACAGTTCCTGGAGGTTTCAGGTCATACTCAGCTGGCTCCCAGGCAGAGCAGCACAACGCAGAGAACAACCTTTCATGGTGGTGGCAAAGAGCCAGAGCAAAAGGAGGGGCAGCAGCAGCTCAGGAAGCTGACTTCTCTGTACACCTTAGACTGAAATGAAAATTGCCTGCCCCAGGGCAGGCACAGCATCCGAAGCCACCTAAGACTGCAGAAGGCTTTGAGGCGACATCTATACAAAACCATAACAATATGTAATAGATAAATTCTTTTTGTTTTAGTTACATTTTTTTGTTGTTGCTGATACTACTGTTATGCAGTTTGAGCTCTCAGTGATCCTCCTGTCTCAGCCTCCCCAATGCTGGGATTCCAGGCATGTGCCACCATACTCAGTTTTGTGGTGCATCTGGAACTGGAGCTCACACTCCCAATGATTCTCCTGCATGTGGTACTGGGAATTAACTCATCAGTTCTAAAAGCAATGTTAATATCTCCTTGCCCAAAACCTGCTATGTCATGACATTTTCACCTCATTTGTTAAGTCATCTATTCTTTCATCTATTGAGATCTCAATCCCATACTCAAACACACTAATTCTCACATATATGATATCAAACCCCACAGGAAGCTTTATTGCCTCCACCCTCAAAGTATATTCCCAGGATCTGCTACTATCTCAGAACCGTACACTGCAACTCCTTCATGCAAGCAGCTTCATCTTTTCCCTGGACTCTTAAGATAGTTGCCTTTCCATTTTAATTATAGTTGCCAGATGGACACATTATTAATTAATTAATTAATTAATTATTGTCTTTTTTGAGACAGGGTCTCACTATGCAGTTCAGGCTGGCCTTGAGCTCACTTTGTAGCCAAAGCTGGTCCCAAACTAACTCACAATAATTCTCCTGCCTCAGCCTCTTGAATACTGCGATTACAGGTATGTACTGCCACACCTTGCTCAGATGAACACTTTAAAAAGTCCTATTCAGCCGGGCATGGTGGCGCATGCCTGTAATCCCAGCACTCGGGAGGCTGAGGCAGGAGGATTGTTGTGAGTTCGAGACCAGCCTGAGCTACAAAGTGAGCTTAAGGCCAGCCTGAACTGCATAGTGAGACCCTGTCTCAAAAAAACAAAAAAAAAAAAAAAAAGTCCTATTCTTCAGGTCAAAATTCTTTAGTGACTGCTTGGGAAACTCAGAATCAAAGCCCACATCTTCCCTAAGGCTAAAATGACCCTTATCACCCTCCTCTCTCCAGCATTATCTCTCTGACCTTCTCTTCTTAAGTTAATTTTTACATAAAAGCCATAGCAAGACATTGTTTAAAAGACAGGTTGTCAAAATACGTCTTTGTATGTCTTTTGTGAATAAAGTTATTTAAAGTACACCAGAATCTAAAAGAAGCAAAAAGAAGCCTTAAGTTTATACATAAGTTTGATTTCAAAAGGATGAATGGGAGACCTAAGCATTTATAGCCAAGACTCCTGAATTTAGGTTGGAATAATTTTAATTTAAATTTAAATAATTTTAATTTAAAAATAGATACAAATATCCAAAAATAGTCTTGAAGGAGCTATCTATGATAAAATATTTAATGAGAAAACATGGGTCCAAAATCTCAGAATTTATCAATTAAATACAACAAGCAAGGAAATAAGCAATAGGAAGCTGTGGAATTTAAAAAGTATTAAATTGTTTATTTAAAATGGGAATAATGAGCCAAGTGTGGTGGTGCAGGCCTGTAATCCCAGCACTCAGGAGGCTGAGGCAGGAGGATTGTTGTGAGTTTGAGACCAGCCTGAGCTACAAAGTGAGCTTAAGGCCAGCCGGAACTGCATAGTGAGAGCCTGTCTCAAAAAGACAAAAATAAATAAATAAATAAATAAATAAAAAATGGGAATGATTTTAAAATATCACTACATGTTTTACTTTATAGTTATAGTAAAAGAGGTTAAATATATTTTTTTCAAACACAAAGCTAACTACCACTAGAATTAAAAACAATATATAATAAAAATATGCAGCCTGCAGCCAAAGCTAAAAAGCAGAAAAAACTATGAAGAAATTTAGAGCCAGATAATGTAAGGAATAATCATGATAGTTGCATAATATATATTTACTGTATGTCATGATCTTGGCTTACAAATATATAAATAATGTCTCTCAATCTTAGATGGTATTCTTATTATTATCATTTATTCATAAAGAATGTGACACTCAACAAGACATTGTTGTAGATTGTATATAGTTGTAAGACTTCAAGACATTGAATAACTGTGAATGAAGAATTTATTAATTATTTACTAAAAATATTCTTCCACAAAAAACACAACTAAGCCTAAATGGATTGGATTAAATAAAACACCCAGGTGCACCCGCAGATGCACACACAATAACTAAAAAGCACACGAGTGACAGAACTCTATGGGCCGTTTCTTCTGTAAGTCACAAGGTCCCTGACTCATAGTGGCTTAATGTTGGGAGCCACAGAAGCTGGAAAAGCGGTCAAGTGTGCGTAAGCAGGACCAGGCCCCAGTGCCTAAGGCAGGCAAGCCACTGCAGTCCTGAGATATGCATCCTTTCTGTTAATGCCGGCTAGCAGTCACTAGGCAACCTGTGTCATGCGTTACTAACTTTGCGAAGGCATAAATAAACATCCATATTGTTGCTGGTGGGTGGGGAAGAGGGGATCATCTCACCAACCAGGCAGATGAGTCCCCAGCTAACCCAGCTTTTGTCTTCTTGTCTATCTCTTCCTCATTCCTGCCACCATTTCTTCCCAAGTACAGTGGTTCGCACTGAGACCTGTGGATCTTTACTTTTGAGATCTATGGATCCTTACAGTTTAAATCATGTTTGCTTTTGATTTTGCTCTAGCATAAAAGTCTTGGAGGAGGTGGGATTACAAATTGATCAGGGCTCAACATTTACTGGCCCTCATGTTTTTATCAGGCCTCTTTATGAAAGCAATGAGGTCACTACAGTGCCAACATTCAGCTTATATGGAAGTTACTTTAAAAAACAAGAAGGAAGATGGTGGCAAGGGTGGTGGGAGAGCATTCCATGGTGGATCTCTCTCTCTTTACTTTCTCAGAAGAACCCCCACAAGCGTAGCTATCTTCTCTCACTGGCCTCATGGCCACTGTAGCTGCAAAGTAAGCTGGAAAACTGTGAATCTAGAATATATAACTTCTGAATTGAGAGAGTAGCTTTAGGGGATAAGTGGCAGAGAAAAGGTGGATTTAAAAACTTCACTCACCACGGCAATTTTATTAACAAAGAAGAGGAGAAAATTCTATTAAACATTCAATAAAAAAGTTTAAAAGTGCACCTGACCCCCAAAACATTAAGCCTACCATTATCTTGAGAAAAACTCAAACAGGGGTGTGTGTGTGTGTGTGTGTGTGTGTGTGTGTGTGTGTGTGTGTGTGTGTTTTACTGGGGATTGAACACAGAAACACCCTACCTCTGAATTACATCCCCAGCCCCTTTTTATTGCTTGACTCTTCCTTTTTACCTTTCCTTTCCTTTAATTTTATTTCATTCACTTTTGAAATAGTATTGCTAAACTTTCCAGGTGGGTCTCTAATTCTTGATCTTCCTGCCTCAGCCTCCTGAAGTGCAGAGATGACAGCCACATGCCATCACACCTGGCCAACAGAAAACATTTTATCCAAAGGGGGAAAAAAAAAAATTCACCATCATCAACAGATTCAGTAACACACTGGTAAGTGTGTTTGAAATACATAGCATTAAATGTGTTTGAATACATTTTTAAGGTTTTAATCTTTTTATGTTTCTTTCCCATATCATCTTGGGACCTATGCTTTATTCATTTATTTTAACATCACCTTGGATAAAATCGGAGTTGGATTGTGGGAATAAAAAAAGGAATGTTTGAGGGAAGTACAGTTTAAAAATGCATTTGAAAAATTTCCTGGAAGGAGCTAGGTCCCTGAGGAGAAACTCTTTAGAGATTTCAGTGATACAAATAGCCTGCTGTAGCATGCATGTAAGTTCATTACCAGGGAGCTAAGCTGCCCCAGGATGCTGAAAGATACTGGATCTATGTTTAGAAGGAGCAGGATGAGGGACACAGCTTTGGTTCTTGTGGAATCTGGGTAGGTTGAGCCCAGATGTTGAGCTGGGGTCATTACAGTGGAAGAAGCTTCTCAGCACCCTTGAGTGGCACCAGTGAGTGCCATGAATGGAGAACCATGCCTCATGGAGGAGAAACCCAGATGCTGCTCAACTTGTCTTGCAGTGAGGACTTCCTTTAACAGATCTCTGCACGTACACTTTGCGTTGTCCAGAGAGGATGCCACCCTGGACCCTGGCCTTGTCAAACCAGTCATTGCCCTATGTGCCGCACTTCCTGCTTGTAGCCCTTTGTGACAACTCGGGTTACTCGTTAAATCACCCAAATCTCCCAGGCAACAAGAGTCCTTTAAGACTCTATGAACTCTATGAAGTGTTCAGCGTGCAATGCTCCCGCACCTGAGTTTGGGTGGAAATGGACAGTGGTGAAAGTTGAGAAATACTCCCCAGACGGCTGGACTATTAGGGGGAACCTTTTCAATGTCACGAAGAAAGTCAATTTCCTGCAAATGTTTAACTAACCATTTTAGATGATGCAGTGATTTCTCAATGTTTTGAAGCCCATGTCTACATTTGGTAAATATATGATCTATTCCAACCACATTTACCAAGTCCAGAAAAATCTTTGCATATTAAAATCAATCAGAAGCGGATAATGGTCTTCAGTTGTACTGAAGAATAATATTTGGTTCAGTTTCATTTGCTGTAGTTTGTAAGAGAGTGTCAATATGCACTTCCAGCTATAAATCTTTTTCAGATTATAAATGTGCACTCACCCTTTAGGAGTAAATCATCACTAGTGAATGTATGTGCACAGAAACACACACACACACACAAGGTAGACACTATGACAGGAATATTTTGTTTTAAGCTTATGCTACGCATAATTAATTGTGGATAATAACTGCTATGTGGACATTTTATGAAAGACTTAAGATAGAACCAAGTGGCTAAACATTACTTAAATTCTTAAAAGTGAAGCACTTAGGAAAATAAGAGTTTTAATTTGAAAGGGAAAATAAAATGGTGCTGTTTGGAAATTCAGTGGCTGTCACTAGCAAGGTCTAGATGACACAAATGGAAACCTCATTTAAGTACTGTTCTTGAAAGTACTAGAGAGAAAGTATCAGGTGTGAGCCTGCTGAGCTGGGTATACTGACCCACAGGGTGTTGCACAGATCATAATACCTAGGGGCTAGGTGACACCAAGAAGTTGGAACAAGCAAAAATGTCTCCGATCTTTTTGCATCCTGCTGATGAAGGACTCAGGCCTTCCAGAGGAGAAGGGAGCCATTCCTTCTCCCCAGATTCAGGCAAGGAAACATGGGCTGAAGAATCAGGCAGCCTAGTTGAGCATTCAGGGTAGGACAAGTCACTTCTGGCACTTTCTAGGGAATGCTGCAAAGTAAAATCCATAGTTTTCCTGATGTATGAGTAGCAGTAGGACTCAAAGGTGAAAAAGGCCAAATCTATTTACAGATAGACCTGAAAGAAGCTTTGTAGCCATCTGGTCCAAAGCCATAATGTTTTTACTACAAGAGATAAAAGCAGTACCTAGTGTAAGTGAGTGGCCCAAAGACACAAGGCAGGTAGGAGGAGGCTGCCCACCCTGAGGTCTTCTCAAATTCTAAACAGTCAGTAAGGTAACTTCCCAAGAGTCATTAGTCTGGGCAAACACAGTAGGAAAATTTCCTCTTTGTGACCCTCACAGGAGAACTGGCTTCTGTGGACACCTTTCTCCTCTGCCTTTGGAGACATGAAGTCTTTCGTAGGGTTGGCCCATCTGAAAATGTTATCAGGATGTGCTTTCTGCAGAGATCCAACACTCTCTAAGCCTTTGCACAGGCATTTGCCAATGGATAGGGCACAGGGTGAGGAAGAAGCTCACCTGGTCCACCTGTAGTTCAATTCTGGAATCTAGTTAGTGGAGCAACTGAGCTCTGCTGCCAAGTGTCCTCCTATCTGGGCTCTAACAATAACAGCAGTTTTTGCTGTTATTTACTACTATTTGTGCTTCTCAACTTGCTTAGTCCCAACATGGGAAGAGACAATGTGTCGGGGCCTCTTTGGAGATACTAAGGGTAAGGGCAACCTGCTCTTGGGGTGGCACTACTTTTACTGCAGGCCCAGTTCAGCAGTGCCCCTTTATGTATGCTTTGCTTTCTGAGGCTTTAGTTAACTGCAATCAGTTGCAGCCTAAAAGTGTTCTATGAAAATTCTCTGACATAAACAATTCATAAGCTTTAAGTTGTATGCTGTTCTAAGCACCACAGTAACATCTCATGTCCTGCCCACTATATAAATCATTCCTCTGTCCAGTGTATCCACACTGTAAGCACTGCTACCCTGAAAATTGTAGCTATTTTGGCTATTAAAAAAAAAAAAAAACTGGCCTGGGGTTATCTCAGTGCTTATAGCCAGGGTTCTGACCTTTCTGTGGTTTCAGCTATTCCCTGAGGTCCTTGGAGCATATCCTTTGTGGATAGGTTGGGGAGAGACCCAGTACAATTGAAAATGTGTATTTTCATTGAGATATTTTACTTCAGAAGGAGGTGAGGCCCTTTTCTCTTGTTACTGAGGTCATTGAAGAATGTGTAAATGAGTGGTGTCATGTGTGACATTGGATGTAATGCACCCCACCTTCCTGCCGCCTGGTGTCCAGAGCATGCCAGGACTACCCATGTTCTTTCTGTGGCAACACTGTGCTAAAGTGGTTTGTAAGGGAACATGACCACTGATTCTCTCAGAGGACTGCTTCTGATTGCTAAAATCTGTTCTGGCCATAAATTCAGAATTTTGGCCTCACTATTACAAATCATCTATTATGGCTGACCAGGTTAGGTCCTAGGACTCACATGTTTTTAGTGGGTAGAGTTAGCTATTACCTCACCTTACTCTGTCCATTTCCTTTGAGACTTATAAGTTAGTGGGACCTAGAGAAGGCTATGCTCATTCATTTTTTGCCTCTACCCACTTGTATATAGAGATCAGTATCTTCCTCCATAAGGGAAACAAAACCTATCACCCACACCATGTTTTGGTTATAAACATATATCACATGATCTAGTGTAGGGCTTTCCAACTCTAGAGCAAATGAAGGAACAATGGCCTCCAATGAGGCTAACTACATGCTGGTCAAGGAAACTGGACTCAGCAGCACAGATGGCAGACGTGGGAGAGAGAGAGGGGACCACGTAGCTCCCAGCCAAGCAAGTGGGACCCAACATTCAACAGGGCCTACATTGTTGGAAGATGGCATGCATGGAGATCATCAGCGGTGCTTCAGGTAGATGCTGGTGCTGCAGAGGTGGGAGCCTCAGGCAGCAGCGTGTGAGCAATCATTCCATCCTTCAATAGCTCATTTTATAAATACTTGCTGAGCCCAGCACTATCTTCATTAGCCCAGCAGCATAGGACAAGTAACACTTTATGGCAGAATTTACAATTTAACCAGAGAACCCAGACCACAAACAAGAAAATATGTGCAAGTGACATAACAGTGATTTTTGAATACAGCACCCTAGAAAACGTATGTGGAGAGGGGGAAATTCCTGGTATGGGCTCCAGGCTTTTAATAATTTGATCTAAATATTAATGTGAATTTCTTGGTCCCCAGAGGTTGAGGAACTTCCCTGTTCAGATTCGCTCACATATGTCTGTGTGTATCTTATTGCTGACCAACTATCTCAGTTACTGTTCTCTCATTGCTGAGACAAATACCTAACACCCAAAATGAAGAAAGGAAAGGTTTATTTAGCTCACAGTTACTGGAGGTTTCAGTCCACACTCAGCTGACTCCCAGGCAGCATGGCACGTGGCAGAGGGCAACCTTTCGTGGATGCAGCAAAGAGAGCAAAGGGAAGAAGCAGCCTGGGCAGCTAGCTAGCCTCTCTTCCCTATTCCATACCCACAATAATCATTCGCAAACTCCAGAAGCTGCCCCAGGACTGCTGAGGCTTGCGGGGGACACCTACACACCAGCCATGACACCAATGATTTTGTAAAAGCTCACCCATTTGCTAAACTTCTGTATTTGTTTCAATTTTCAGTCTTCACCCCCTATTTCCTTTTCTGTTTTCTCCTTTTTTCTCTATTTCTACTTTCTGGTTGTTAATTTTATACTTTTGGGTGAATATTCAAGATTGAGGCTTACTTGTTTCTGACATTAAAGTGATGAGGGGCCAGCCTACAGCTTTTTTTGTTGGTATTTTTCCCCATTTAAGCATCTGCCTTTATCTAGAAGAGGTTGGCTGCCCTGCGGGTCTTCAGGGTCTCTCCCTACTTGCTGAAAGTACAGGCCTGCTCTGTGGTACTTCCTTCTGCAGGATTCTGTGGGGTGTGCTTGGGGAGAAAGGTGCCTGAGGGCAGAGGAACTTCTCATCTCCCGTTATGCCCAAGGGCTCCTTTCTTTTCTTTTCTTTTTTTTTTCTTTCTTCAGCAACCACCATGTTTTAGACTGAGATGTCACACATTGGAGTTCCATTTTGGCCCATGACATGTTCATAAGGACCCTGTGTTATGCCACCTAGTGTTTGAAAAGGCAGAACAGCTAAAGCTGAAAGAAATCTTTGGCCACGTTTCATTTAACAATGTTTAACTGAGCAAAGAACAATGTTATGAATCAGGTTACACTCAGACCCAGAGGAGTTTAGAAAAATGACCTCCGCAAATGGGCAGGCAGTTGTTTATGGAAAGAGAGCAGAGCTACACAGACAGCTTGACTGTGCAGCTGGCTTTGCCTGATGTGGGCATCGTCTCTTCAGCTGGCAGCCTTTGATTGGCTGAGGCTCAGCTAATTGCTACAAAAAATCTATACCTGGTTCTGTGTTCATGGACCCTATATTCATCAATGCTGCCAACCATAGATCTAAAAACAAAATTGCATCTGTATTGAACATCTACAGATATCTTCCCTCTAAGCAATACAATATAACAACTATTGACATAATATTTAGATATTGGTAGGTATTATAAGTAATCTTAGAGATGATTTAAAGCTACGGTTATCTCTGCGGGCGATTGGGCCCAGTACACTGTTAGGAAATGAAAATCTTTGGATGCTCAAGACTTTATGTATAATATGATGTAATATTTACATATAATCTGCACAAGTCTCCCTGCGTACTTTAAATTACTTCTAAGTTACTTATAATACCTTATATTAAAAAAAATACCTTATGCAGTATAAATGAGCCATTTCCATTTTTTAATATTACAAGTCATTCTGTCTCTAACATTCCCCAAATTTGATCTTTGTGTGCATCTCTGACTGCTTCCTTGAATGAGGTTCCTGAGTGTGGAGTCACTAATAAAAATGTATGTTATATTTTTAATGTGCTTTGTCAAACCGTGCCCCAGAAAAGTGAGGACAATAAGTACTCTTTCCAGTTGCACTTGAAAAAAAAAATTCTAGAATTCATGCTATAGGTATTATTTGCATGATAATCGTTGCCTAAATCTTTCTTCTTAATTTCAGATACACATTGTACATTATTTTATTAATTCCCATTGAACTTCATTTTATCAACTAATAAATTTTTATATAAATAAAAAAAAGAAAAATAGTTTTTATGTATTCAGTACAGAGGCATTTTTTGTTACTTATTTTGTTTTTTGTGTTTTTTCTATTGATTGAACTTCATAAATCAAAGGCAGGGTTTCTTAAAAAGCTTGTCAGATCTTTCATGGTTGGTTGAATTTGTGGATGTAGAATCTGTAAATGCAGATGATTAACTGCATATGAGAGGATACAATTAGGTACTATGCAAAGATTGAAAATAAAAATTTAAAAAACATAAAAAAAGAAGGGCCAGGGAGATGGTTTAGTGGAATAAGTGCTTCCCTAGCAAGCACAAGGGCCTGAGTTCAATCCCTAGTTCTGCCAAAAAATAAATAAATAAATAAAAAACACAAAGATTGATGCAAAGATTGAACCATTTTTTTAAAAAACATTGGGAATCCTTGGACTTTAGTATCCACAAAGGCACTGGAAAAGTACTCCTTGTAGGTGGACAGAAGGCTGACTTGACTGTAATTCTAAAATAGGTTTTAAGGTCATTCGTGTCCTGTTGGGTTGTAGTTCACCAAGTGGAAACTCAAGGTACCCAGGCGTCCTTAGTCCAAATTCAATTCAATTTAATGCCATGCAAGTGCTCAGCGTGGCTGCTTTCTTTTTTTTTTTTTTTTTTTTTTTTTTTTTTTTTTTTTTTTTTTTTTTTTTTTTTTTTTTTTTTTTTTTGCAGAACTGGGGATTGAACTCAGGCCCTTGTACTTGCCAGGGAAGCGCTTATTCCACTGAGCCATCTCCCCAGCCCCGTGGCTGCTTTCTGAGCAGCCTGGCTTCTGCTCTGCCGTCTACTTCAGGCTGCCCAGCATCTTTGTGTACGGAGTGTTTGCTTGGGGAACAGGAAGTGCTTGTTTGCACCTAATAAAGCCTCTGAAGGCTCAACCATTGTCTTGTGGCACTCACTCATTTTACTGGGAGGAGTGAAGGTGATCCCTGAAGTCCTGTAATGGTAGCTGTGACGTGGAGTAGGATGGAAGTGTTCCAGCTTTCCCTCTACAGTTTTCGTATTATTCTTCGCTGCTCATTGAAACCAATGATAAGTCATGCCTCCCACAAAACGTAGGAACCCTCTGTCATATCCTGGTGCACATAATACTGCAGATATGGTTATTCTTTCAGCCTATACGAATGCAATGTGTTTATTTAGTCAGATTCTTTATTATAAGACTCTCCTTCACAGTGCCCAGTGACTCTGCTTTCACTTCCCTCTCCTATCACAACTGGCAGCAAAACTCAGGGGCAGTCCACTGACTATGTGCCACATGACAAAGCCGTAGGTTAAATCCTATGTGGCTGCCTATAGAGAAACAGAGCCTGATAATCTGCACTCAGAGTCTCGGAGCACGAGATACACGAGGCAGTGTCTGTAACCTGAGAAACAGGTAGTGTTTTGTTTTGTTTTGTTTTGTTTTTCTCCAGCGTTGACTTTCTTCTCAGACCATAGCTGGCCACTGGTATTGGAATAAAGAGGGATAACATGGCATTTACACTTCTCCAAATGACCAGTTCAGAAAAGTTCTAGAAAACAGATGGCTGGCACTCCTGATATGAACCAGTCATTCCATTCTGGAAGACATATTGCAGGGCATATAGGTAGAGCACCAAAACTGCTCATAAAATATGTGTTTTATTGTTTCATTTTTTTTGCAGTAGGTAGCTCCCAAGTGATTACCATGAAGCTAATTCTGCTATCTCTTTTCTATGAGGTAGGAGGATGGTAGCATACTGAGGAAGAAAAGACCCTTTTCTGGGAGGCTGGGAGTCTTAACCTTTAAATACGGCCCTCCGCCCCCATCTTTCTGACTTGGAATGTGTAGGCTCTCTGGCCACAATTTCCTCATCCATAAAATGTGGGAATTGGGCTCTTCCCATCCTTACAGCTTTCTAAGTGGTGTTATTGTTTTATCCCAAATGAATGGAATCAGTTAACATTTGCTCTCCTGAAATGAGACCTTTGCTCTCCGTTGTCTCTCAGAGGGAGAACTTAAATAATTCATGCTAAGATAACAAATTCCCCAAAGACATTGCTGTTTATAAACGGTCTAAACATCAGGAGCAGAGTTCAAGGCAATCTGCACCGTGTCGTCTAAACAAGGTGCAGGAGTGAGCAGAGAAAAGGCAAAGCCCAAATTTGGCTTCGCTTCTTTGGCAGACATTATGAGGTAAACAGTTCCCTAATTTATACCAGCCTATTACTCAACACCTTGGACTCATTGTAGACGAGCTGCTTGGATGGAAATACAATGCGCAGCCCTCTCTCCCTCACCCCCGCTCACTTCCTCCATCTGCTTGTAATATTCACTTCTAAGCACATAAAACCCATTAATGTCTCTGAGAGTTGGCTTGTTTTTTAATCAAGATAAATATGGACAACTTCAGAACAATTAAAAAGGTACTGGGTAAAAATGACTGCAACATATAAAATTCATTAATAGTGTGTTCTAAGTTGAGTCAATCTATATAGCTATCATATTCTTCAGTGATTCACTCTATAAATGCTGGCTTTACTGTTTTTCTAATGTTGTTAATTTATCTATAGCTGTCACTCCGGGGCTGTTAAGTTTGAACAAATGACTGGTATTAATCACCAAAGGCCATTAGATGCCAAGGCCCGGTGTTAAATCAGCCCAGGAGTGGCACATGTATGCATCTTCAAAGTAAATTTTAAACTACTTCAGCAATTGGAGTTTGTTGCTGCAAAAAAAGGTGGACCCTCTGGGTGCTGTAAATGTGGAAAGTCATGGAATAGGATTGTGCAATCAGTGTGGACAGCAGCAACAGTCTGAAAAAAGAGCAGAACTGGAAAACTTATCTGATGCCTGGTGCTTCCTGGTCCATTGGCTTTCATGCTACTCAAGCATAAATTCAATCTTGCAGTGAGAATTCCATGAAGAATGGAGGAAGCTCATAGGCTTATAGGATGCTGGTCAGGAAGAGGAAAAGATGAACTAGACTAGCTGAACTCCGGAGTGAAAGGGGAGGCTTCTGCTTAGTCGGGCAGCAAGTAACACACATGAGGCACATGGGCACACCCAGACAAACACTCAAGGGGCAGTTGCCTTGGGGAGCATGAACTTTTGGTGCAAGTTGAAGCCAGAGAGCTCTAATTTCATATGGAAATTCTCAATGTTATATGGAAATGCTGAATGTCTTTAATCTGAAAAAAGAAGATACCTTACAGTTTTACAAAACTTGTTTAGGGGCAATAACTGGCCTAACTTGTAACCTATGACATTTGTTGCTCAGGTATCAAGAAGAGGAAAGATTGACTCAGGTTAATATTTTCTGCAGATCATCATGAAGAAATGCCATAGAGATGCGAACCAATTGGTTGTCTCAAGGATCCATGGCGGGGTAGATATTTTCTAAGTGTCTTCTCAGATAAACGAATGAATGAGTGCAGAATTTCAGGATTTGTGCTTCCGATTTTAGGCTCAGCGCCATAGTTTGGATGTTGAATGTTCCCTAAAGACCAGTGTGTTAAGACCTTGATCTTCAGGTTGGTGATAATGGGAGGTAGTAAAATCTTTCTGAGGTGGGGCTGAGTGAGAGCCTTCTTGGTATTTGGGAGGCTGCCCTAGGAATACAGTTCCCCATAGATGGATGTTATAAAAGAAGACAGTGGCCCCTGCTTTTCTCTCTCTCTCTCTCTCTCTCTCTCTCTCTCTCTGTGTGTGTGTGTGTGTGTGTGTGTGTGTGTGTGTGTGTACTCCAAGTTGCAGCCCCCTGCTCTTGTAGGCACAGCTGCCATTGCCATCACCATGCACCATGAGCTGGTGCAGCCAGGTGGTGCACTTACTGAGCTCGTGTTATTTTGTTTGAATTGTTAACCTTGAAAATATGAGCTAAGTAAATCTCTTGTCTTTATTAACTTAATTTCCTGAGGAATTTCCTTGTAGTGATAACAAGCTCACTACTATGCTCAAAATGTGAGTTTTATCAGTGGTCTAAGAAACTAAGGAGGTGAAACTCTGCACTGACACATATATACTACACCATACACACACACACACACGTACACACACACTAATATGGTATTTTCTGCTAGAGTACGAGGCTTTTCTTCTCTTCACTGTGATTGCAATTTGTGTAACTGTATGACTGTGTAACCATCAGTGCCTTCTTAAGGGTGGGTGAACAGAATTTGAGCAAGTGGTAGAAAAATATCATAAGTTCTTTTTTTTTTTTTCAGTACTGGGGATCAAATTCAGGATTTTGTGCTTCCCAGGCAGGCACTTCTACTACTGAGCTATGGCCTTTAAACTCATAAATTCATTGCTCAAAAAATTAATTCTGGCTGGGGGTAGAGGTTAGAAATAGCACACATTCTTAGCATTTGTGGTGCCC
The DNA here is from genome assembly GCA_004027165.1 of Ctenomys sociabilis. Lineage (NCBI taxonomy): Eukaryota > Metazoa > Chordata > Mammalia > Rodentia > Ctenomyidae > Ctenomys > Ctenomys sociabilis. The sequence continues at coordinate 112,669 of PVKA01000525.1, read as the reverse complement.
TAAGTTCATATCTTCACCAGTAAAAGTAAATAAATAAATTCTAAGGATACAACATAAGACTGCAAATACATATATGTGTAGATATGTAAACATACATAGGCAATATACCTATGTAGATCTGTAGCCCATATTGTTTCCTTGAAATAGGTTTATAAATATAAATACATTCTGCATATATTTACCTGTACCTATTATTTATACATAATGCATAATCATACCTATATTATGGATTCATGTCATACATTATATATCACATCAATATTATGACTATATTGCTTGATTATGATTTATTTGTACAGTTACAAACATCTTGAACCCATATTTATGTATCTGATGTTGCAGGTATGTATGTAGATACAATTGGGATAATGAACTAGGGTGGGAGTGAGTTCTCATTGTATAAGTTTATTTAAATTTTTTCTTGTTTGGGGGAGGTAACAGAGACTGAATACACTTTGTTGCATCTTGATACCAGGGATCAAACTCAGGACCTTGCACTTACCAGGTAGGCACTTATGCCACTGAGCTATATCCCCAGCCCCTCTGTAGGAGTTTCAGATCCTATTGCTTTAGTTACACCCTGCAACAGTGAAATTGGAACCTCTACAGTTGAACCAAGCACCAGTATTGCACTTTTAAAAGCTTTTCAGGTGACTTCAAATGCATAAAAAGTTAGAAAACATTCAATTAAAACTAAGGTGGAAAAGCTGGGAAGTAGAATGGTGGTTACCAGAGACTAAGGTAGTCAGATGGGAAAAGAGAGGACAGTGAGCATTAAGTCCTCTTACAATGTTTCAGTTAGGTTACAGAATTGTTTTGTCACCTACTTGGTGCATGGTTCCTAGTAATATATTTCAACACATTACCCTTGTAGGTGTCATGGTTTAGATCTAGAATGTCCCCTCAAGAGCTCCATGTGTTCGGAGGTGGGGCTTTGGAAAGTGATTGAATACTGATCAATGGATGGTTCCACTGATATATTTATAACTAACTTTCTGTGAGGGTGGGGCCTAACTGTGAATTATCACTGGGGGTGTGACCCAGAAGGGTGCATCTCCTTCGCTTGTTCTTCAATTTACTTTCTGTTTTCTGGCCACCATGATGTGAGCAACCTTCCTTTACCCTGGCCTTTCACCGTGCCCTTCTTCCCTTGGAGCTAGCTAACCATTGACTGAATCCTCTAAAACTGTGAGCCAAATATAAAATTCTTCTCTAAGAGTTGTAGGTGTCAGGTATTTTGTCCCAGTAATGAGAGTGACTAAGAGAGTATGTAGTATTTATTTGCATAAATAAATTCCAAAGAGATACTACATACATGGTGTTTATATATAATATATTTAAATTATATTTTCATAAGTAAACTCCAAGGGTATAATATAGAACAATAGACATACATAGAGATTTATGTTGCATATTGACATGATGTATTACATATTGGTAACACAGATATTTAATATTCTCACCACAAAAAAAATGACAAATCAGTGAGGTGATGAATGTCAGTTATCTTGTTTGAATCTTTTAAATTGTATGCATAGATCAAATCATCATATTATACCCCATAAATGTATGTAATTATTTTAATTATAAAACAAAATAATGAAAATAAATGTTAGATGATTTTAACAGTAATTTCTAGTTTTTCCTAGCAGGATTAAATAGATGGAGCAGTGGAGCTCTTGCTGGAGGCAGATTCCATTTCTGAAAGACTGATGATTATGTTTAGGGGTTCGGAGGAGTTGAGCTCCAGCACTCTCCAGAGCAGTCGGCCTTTGCTTCGCTCCTTTTCCTAGTCCATGACAGACTTTCATGCTGAATTTTGTGTAGCTGTCTACTCCTTTGACTATAGAGGGAGGGGATTTTCTCCTCTGTGTAGTTCTTGACACTTCTCAAAGCAGTTTTGCTGGGCGCTATGCTCGCAACCAACAATTGGTGACGCTCAGCTTTTGATGATTGCAAAGATAATCTGAAGACTGTATTATAAACACACATTTCCTTTAGAATTCTGATTCAGTAGTTGTGTTCTGGACCTTAGGAATATAAATTCTAACAATTGTACCAGGTGAGTTTGATATAGATGGTCCAAGGATCACATCTTCTATTCACATGGCAGAAGTCCTCTAGACCTGGGTAGTATTGGATTCTGAGGGCCAATTATCATATATCCAGAAGGGGTGAGACCCAGATTTATCACAGAGGAAACCTCAGATTAGTCAACCACCAACCCTGGAAGATTAGCCAACTTGCACCATGGAAGTTGGCGGAGGCTAACAATTAGGACAGTTTATTGTTGTTTTCTTCTGAGAGCTGGACTATGTTTGTTTTCACAAACATAACAGTAACTTTAAACCATACTATCCTCGTTTTTGTCCTCAATAATTTTACACTTAGGTTTTTGTTTGTTTGTTTGTTTGTTTGGAGGGGGAATTAAGTTTGAAATAATTGCGCATTCAGAAGAAATTTCAAAAATGCCACAAAAAGTTCCATGAACCAGTCACCCAGATTTCCTCAGTGGTAACGTTTTCCATGACTACAATGCAGAAGCAAACCAGAAAATCAAACTAAAGACCTTCTTCAACTTTCACCAGTTTTTACGTGAGATTAGTTTGTATGTGTGAGTGTGTAGGAGTGTGCGTATGGAACCACCACTGTGAAGAAACTGCCCTGAGCTATCTCTATAGCTGACTATAAAGTCAGATCCACAAGTGTGTTGTCTATCTCTGTGGTTTTGTCCTTTTGAGAACGTTAATATAGAACATGGAAACAAATCGGATATAATTTTTGAGGTTATTGTTTACCCTGAGTATGATGCTTGTGTTGTTAGCTTTTTAATGTCTGCTTTAAAATACTGGAGAAAAACTACTTAAAGGAAGAAAGGTGTACTTTGGCTCACAGTTTGAGGTTTCAGTCCATATCAGCTAGCTCCATTGCTGTTTGGCTTGTGACAGAGTAGAAACTTCATGGTGTAAGGGAGTAGAGGAAATCTGTTCCTCACCTTATGGCCAACAGGAAGCAGAAAGAAAGGAAAGGAGCCAGAAGGAAAAGGACAAGGGGGTATATAGTCTCCAAGCTTGAGTCCCCATGACCCACTCCCTTTCCCTAGACAGACCCCAAATCAAAACTTTCCAAGCAATGCCATCAAATTGTGAGTCCATCAACAAATGAATCCACAGATGAAGTTAGAGTCCTCATGATACAATTGTCTTCCAAAAGCCCCACCACTGAACATATGAGAACTTTGAGAGACATTTTAGATCTAAACCATAGCATATTCTTGAAATTTATTCAAGCTTTTGTGTATATCAATAATCCCCCACCATCCTTTGTGGCTAAATAGTTTCACATTGTTCAAATACTAGAGTTTGTTTAGCCATGGCCCAAGTAAGGGATATTTAGGTTGTTTCCAGTTTTGGACAACTATGAATACAGCTGCTGTGAACATTTGTATACAAGTTCTTGTGCAACTTATATGTATTCATTTTTCTGGGACACATGCCCAGCAGTACGAGGGCTGGGCTATATGGTAGTTGCATGTTTACTTTGATAGGAAACCATCAAACTATTTCCCACAGTGGCCATAGCATTTTTTCATTCCTACTAGCAATGGGGATGTTCTCCACATTTTCCTGGCATTTGTTTGGTATAATCATTATTTTTTATAACTATGTAATGTTATATCACTGTGGTTTTAATTTACATTTCCTCAGTAGATTATGAGGTTACACATCTCCTCATGTACTTACATGTTTGCCATCTATATCACTCTTTGGTGAATAGCTTTTGCTTTTTTCTAATTGGATTTTTTAAAACTGTTGAGCTTTAAGGATTCTTTCTATATTCTAGGTATGAGTCTTTTGCTAGATATATTATGTAGAAATATTTTATTCCAGATAGTTTTAAATTTTGAAGAAGTCCAGTTTGCCAAATTTTGCTTTTATGAATTGTGCTTTAGGTGTGAAGTCTAAGTCTTTACATTAGGTTAATTCTATTATTATATCCTTTGCCTTTTCAAAAACAGCAACAAATGGACATATTCAGGTTTCTGCTACATTTGTCATGAGAAGCCCTGTGGATAGAAAGTCTTTTGTATGACTCAGAATCTCTTATCTGAAATTCCAGATGTGGGATAACTTTTAGAACAGTGTTTTTCAGACAATGATGTTCACAGGACCAGCTTTTGACAAAATAGATTTTTATTTACTAGGTATACTTGCCATTTTCCTGTGCTTTCTTGTGTCTGGGTCAAAATGCTTGGTACCTGCAGGATCATTTTGTTTCTATTTCAGTCCATGGGGATCCAAGGCACAAATGGCCATGGCAGAGGGAAGCCACTCAACCTTGGACGTCAGAAGCAGAACGAGAGTAGCAGAAGACAAGAATGCACCCTCCAGATCACAGCCCAGGGAGCCCCCTCCAAGCAGGCCCTAGTAGGGACACGATCATAGCATTGCCATGACTATGTGGACTTCACTGCCCCTAGAGGCCTGATTATGAATTACATAACAAATTGTGCTTTTAGTTTTTGTTTTGTTTTGTTTGTTGTTTTTGGTACAGGGTCTCACTATGCAGCCCACATTCATAGCGATCCTCCTGAATTTCTGCCTCCCTAGTACTGGAATTACAGGACCGGACTCCATTGCAGGCTCAGCGCACCCGAAGGCAGGGCCGGTGCAGCATGCGGAACCAGGAATGGAACCCTGGCCCCTTCGCTTACCTAAGCAAGTGCTTAGTCTGCTGAGCTGTACCACCTTAAAGTCAGCCAGACAGCTCTAAGGACTAAAGCTCCTGCTTAGGCACAACACAGCAGCAGGGTTTCGATCCTGCCCCCAGAACGCACTGAGATGGCAATTGAAACAGGTGTGTGCCTGTAACCCCTTGGGAAGCTGAAAACAGAAGGATCACTACAAGTCCGATCTACATAGTGAAACCCTGTACATGCCATAACAAATACATTAAAAAAAAAAAAAAAAAAAAAAAGAAAGAAAGACCTAAATCTGAAGCATTTTTAAATGTGGGCTGATTTATATTTGGATTTTTGGTTATTATTTTACTTGGTTCTTGGTTCTTTTCTCAAAATTTCCAGCTTTTATTTTCATAAATGTATCCTTGTCAGTTTCCTGAAAACTTTTCTAGAACAAGATACACTGGAAACAAAAACAAGTATTTGCATTTAAGAGCGAAGTTCGCTTTGCCTGCGTGCTCTGTGTACATGCTGTGACGGGACACTTCTGCTCAGGAAGTGGTTTTCTCCACTTATGCTTTTGGTTATGTTTTTCTGTAAATGTGTTTCAAGCCATCTTGTACATCTGTGAGTGCTCTACTTCTCCCAACTAGATGATACATTTTCTAGCATGAGGACTGTGTCTTTTATTTCTATTACAATCTCCTGCTGATCCTGGAACACTTGTCTACACATGGGTGGTGCTGGGAGTGGTGGGCAGCGGGGGGAGCAGGGCTGAGCACGGCTGTCTGGGAAACACACGTTGCTGATGCACAGCACATGTCCCTCCGAGCTTATAGGATTTGACTTTGAACAGCTGTTCTACAGATGCCCCCAAATCTTCTTGCGTAGGATGGTGAAGTTTGAGAACTGAAAGGCTAGTCTTTAGAGGCTCTGTGGCACAAAGGCAGGGGATTAAATTGGAAATCCTTTGAGGAGAAATGCTCAACACCTTGGAGGCTGCTGAGACTGTCTTTGCTTTCTTCCACCCCACTGAGGTAAGAGTGGTAGGGGTTGGTGTCATTGTCAGAAGGGGCAAGTGGCTTGGGTTTCTCAGGTTTATAGAGAACTTGACATGATGCCAGCACTGTGGCCAGATGCTTGAAGGAGAGGGGATATGGATTACCACGAGATTTCTGAAGACTGAAGCCAATCTAATTAGACCGCCATCCCTAAAGCCAGTGTCCCACTATGGTTCCTGCCTCACTGGGCCTGATTCCTGGTAAGCATGAGATTGAGCTAAGCAGACATGGGAGGGCCTGGCTAGCTCTAAACTTAAAATAAAATGTCCCAGGAAGCCACACTCACTCCATCTTTTCCCGGTCTCCTTAATCATTGCCCATCATTTTGAACTGACACAGTGATCCTCTTGCTGCTCTTGTACCCAGTGTCAATTCCGTCAGTGTGTCTCTGAGCTGTTTGTGGAATTAAAGAGTGACTCTGGCCCTGTCAAATGCTTTCAGTACTTCACAGGCCTTGTGCTGAGTGAGATCCATACTCTTAGCTCTGCTTACAACCCACTTTGACTAAATTGTCTCTTACATACCTGCCATTCTTTACCTTCCACCTCTTCACACGCCCTTCTTCCAGGCACACTGAGAGCTTGTCTGTGAATAAATTAATCCTTTTATCCTTTCTTTATCTTTACATAGGCTCTGCCCTTCATCTGGAAAATTCTTCTTGATATGTTAGGTGACTCATGATCATTTTTAAGACTACACTGAAGGTCTTCCCGGTTATCGTGGATCTCTGTGTTTCATCAGCATCCTGTTGTATGAAAAGAAGCCCTACAGGTAGTGAAAGTAGGGTAAAACCTTGCATAGCTTTCCAGCTAATCCTGACTCAAAGGAGTTAAAACTTTCTCTTGGAAGTAGGTCAAGGATGGAATAGAGAAAGAGAGGAAACAGATATGGAGAAGACATCAAGGTAGCGCAAGTGGTGCTATAGCCCACCAGAGGAAGAAAGAGCCAATAGGCAGAGTACAGAGAAGGCCCCATGCAGGAAGCCAGGAAGCCACACTGTCAGCCCTCCCCACCTCAAGGAGAAAAAGCTAGGGAAACAGAAGGTAGAGGAGGGCTGCAAGGCTGACTAGCTTTGGGGAAAGCTCTTGGGAACTAATACATACTCTAGGGTCACTACATTCATCCTGTAATTATAGAGTATAATAGACACCCACAGGTCCCCTTACTAACTCTTAAGATAACCATGAATAAGGTACCCCCTTACCAATCTGCCACTCACCCCAACGGTAAGTCAAGGACTGGTAAACAAACCAAACAGAAAGAAGATGCACACAGACCATCAGACGAGATGGCATAGGCAGAGGTGCCTGGAAGCCAATCCGGACATGGCAAGTTCCAGTTGGTGTGGGGTAGGGACCTTGACTCTCTATAAAAGCAGTAGAGAGCAAAGGGCCTATGAGTTCTCCATCTTTCCTGAGCCCCTACCCTGATTCTTTCTTATTAGGATAATTACCTATCTTTTCCTTTCCTTTCTCTTCTTCTTCTTTTTTTTTCTCTTAAGCATTAAAATGTTTTCCTTTCATTACTCTTTGTCCTTGCAATTTTCATTAGGGCTGATTCTAAGATCCTAATAGGCTCCTTGGACAGTAGAGCAGCAATGCTCCTTCCCAGGAGCTCTCTTCCTTGACCAGAAACCAGAGGGGACACTGTGTAAACTTGATCATAGCACTGATACCACTATCTTTCAACTGTCTGAAAACTCCTTGGTGTGCACCAGTGACAAGAGTCCCTGACCACATTGTTCACATGCAATCTAGCCAGAGCTGAGAGTTTTTATCCTGAGATATCTCAAACAATGGCAAAATGGTCACAGTCACTTAAATCAGTGATTGAATGTGTGATGATTCACAAAGAAGAGAAGCCAAAAAGAACCTAAAGATATCTAAGAGTCACAATTGCTCTTGGAGGTATTATCAAGGATTAAAAACAAAAAGCAGAAAGAAACAGAGCACAAGGTGCTTCTCAAGCAAGCTCCTCTATAAAAGTACTTATCAGTTTATTAAGGTAAATGCTGCTTTGCTCCTCTGGCATGCTGGTCTTTGAGTTGTCCTGGTCTCTGGGATTCCTGGAGAGTAGATATTCCCATAGAATGCACTAACTACTGCAAAGTCTCTCTTCCAAGAGCAGCCACTGACCACAGAGATGTGGAAATTAAGGGCCTTTAAGGTAGAAGGGAGGGGAGGCATCCTGATGCCTCCTAGAGTAAATGCTCCTCTTCCTCCAGAAAAATGAGGATCTCTCTCATGGCATGTGTTTCTCTAAGCACTTCATGGAATTCCATACAAGAAGAATTCCAAGTCTCTTATTAAAAATGAAAAGAATTGCATGTGCAGCTTGGCAAAGCTATCAACTTAGTTCACGACTATAAATTACCTACAGAGATTTGAGACTTTGCCAATCAGTTAGGCTTCTGGAAAAACTGGCCTTGAAAACCTACAGTGTCATACTTCAAGCAATAATGTTTTACATGTTTCTTTCCCTCCCCTTTCACTGTATTTTAATATTCAGTTGGAGTGGCTGAGGTAAAACATGGACTTCAGTTTCTGTCAGTACCATGTAGTGCAGTTTACTTTTTCTTTTCTTGAGAAGGAAACCCTCCACAAATTGTTTAGCCATATATGTTGTCCTTGTCACCCACAACCATCTGTTTCCTTCTACCAAGTTGGATGGGTTTGCTGGAGACCAATCTCAGCAGGATCGAGGGGTTTATTCTAAAGTCAACTCACATGGATAAACCCCATTTTGTGATTGTTGCTTGAACTCTTAACTTTCATTCAAAGACTTTGCAACCTAATCTGAGGCACACTTTCACTTCATCATACAGGGCACATAGGCCTCAAGTCCACTAGGGCAGAACAAATGAATAATTCCTTATAATATATTTCTTCTGCTTGCATAGTGGACAATGTTTGCAGGTCATATTTAGTGTGGCAAGAAATTTTGATTCACAGAGTTTAAATAAACATAGTCACATCAATATGTGAAAGCTGTGTGACTTAGAAAGTCTTACATGTCAACAGGCTTACCATCCTCTGCCCACATCCATGACCTTAGGGACGATGACTGAGGTAACTGAGTTCCAAAGGTGGACTCAAGCTGACTAGAGAATTATGGCCAAATAAACTTAGAGTCATTTTGTAGGTCAAAGAAAGTTTGTTTTCAAGATTTGTCAAACTCAGTATCAATACAACTGCTTCAGAGAAGCTGCATCAAAATGTCATTTGTGGCTTATCTTCTCCCTCCAGATGACCCTGTTGCATGCTAATGTGGAGAACCAGTACTCAGTGAAGGGCAGAGCTTCCCAAACTATCACCTGCATGTATGTCACCTTGACTTATCCAAAAGCAGATTCTAATTCATGCAGTGAGATACTACATTTCTGGAAAATGCCCAATTAGATCCATACTTGTCATTCCAGAGCAATACTTCTAGGGACAAGAAAATAGAGAGCTGAATAGTAGTAATCAAAAACCTTTTTAATGGGAAAGAAGGGTCAAACAATAGCCATAAGAAAGGTTATTGTTTAGTCAAGGTTTGCACACCAGTTACTGCAAACCAATAGCACATTGGTCTGAAATTAAACTCAAAACTATTGACCTGGGTTAGCAGTTTAGGCAGTGGTCACAAAATGATTTTCATTCATGTAGCTGGGCAGTAAGCCAATATTCTCGGAGTTTATTGGAGCATAATGCATTTTTCTGGGATGTAGAACTTAAGTCATTACTTTCTAAACCGAACACATGTGCTGATGACTGCAGAGTACCTTTGGCTGATAAATGCTAACACTATCAGTGCTTCAGAGAGAATTTGTTTTTCTGGAAAGTATTCTTCTTGCCTGTTAGACAGAATGAGTTTTAAAAAGTATTTTTATCATACACACACACACACACACACACACACACACACACACATATATATATATATATATATGTATGTATGTATGTATTTAATACACTCTGTGGATTGAACCAGTATTACTTTCATGGTTTTTAAAACTGTAGTTCCAACAAGTTATAACCACTTGGATAACTAGGTAAAGAGTACACAAGACCTATATATGTTTTTCTTTCGCAGTTTTCTATAAATCTGTGATTATTTTTAAATAAAATGTTAAAACATATGCATTTACATCTGACCCAATGCATTATGGTATCTTCAGTTGAAACATGGAATGGTAACAACAAAAGGCATGAGAGAAAAACCTTAAAAAATCCAAAAATGCATCTAAATAAACTCTATTAATGTTATCTTCCTAGTTTAGAAATATATATCAAGATTTTAAGGGCACTCAGAGTACAAGGGATCCATTAATAATAACTAAAGGTCTCTCTCAGGAGTCCCTATTAGTAGTAGTAATAAAACCTATTAACTTGGCTTAGACCACTGTCTCAAACTTCTCTGACCATTGAAGATTTTTTCTGAAAATGATATGGACAGCAACTGTCAGTAGAGCATGGAGATGCTTCTCTGGGTCCTGAAAACTCCGAGGCAGAGACTTCTCTGTTCTTTGCTGAACAGGCCTACTTCCTCCCCGCCTTCTTCTATTTTCTTACGTGCCCTCTTCCCCTGTGAATAAGTCTGTTTAGTTTCTCGATGTTGCGTGTTGGATTAACTTTGTGGTAACACATGTCGGCTGTGCATAAAGATTAGTTGGGCCCTTTGAAAGGTTGCTGAATCATTCATCCAGCAGCATCCTGGTAGGGGATTAATTGTGTGCAGCTGAGGTACTGGGAATCACATGCTTTTATTCCACCAAGGAAGCTGCTGAGAGGCACTTAAAAGTTCTTAGGATCAGGAAGAGCCCCTAAGTAGGAGGCTTTAGGCACCACATTATAACTAAAAGGGAGAATTAGTCTAGGGCAATTAAAAAAGGTGATTCCCTATCTATTTTTCATTAGATAGACAATATTAATACAGAACTAATGAGCTTATGATTAAGTGGTTGTAATTAGTGGAGAGAATGGATGATCAAAAAATGATCACAAGTCAATTAAAAATTAAAATATATTAATTGTACCTCAGTTTCTGTTTTTCTTCTCCTTTGCATTGATTTTTATTTATGCTAAAGGAATACAATGCTTTACTTTGTTCAGGAAGTATAAAGTGTATTTCTGTTCCTTGCATAAATGTGTGTTTCCTGAAGATGTTTATTAATTGGGAGAAACCAAATCTTGAGAATGACTTTAGTACCATGAGAAAATGCAGATGATACCCTTGGAGCAAAACAAAGGAAAGAGGGTTAGTTTGTCCCTGCTGGGCTTCTCCAGCTACAACAGAAACCTAAGACACGTTTTCCTATTCATTATTCCAAATCTTCTTTTTCTTCATTTTTCCAAATCTTACCCAAGCGTTGGCCTTTGAAGCTAGTCCTCACAGACCACCTCTGGCTCTTTCTCTAGAGCACTGAAGCTTAGTAGTTGTTTTTCTCCCCCTCCCATTTTTTTTAAGTGTATTTAGTACAGGGTCTACAGGGTCTCACTACACAGCTGGGACTCATAGTGATCCTCCTGTTTTCAGCAGCCTCTCCACGGCTGAGATTACAGGCATGGGCCACCACACCCAGTTTCAGATCTCAGCACACCCTTAGGGGTGGGGGCAACACAGAGTGCAGGGGATTGAGCCCCTGTCCCTGAGCCTCCCTAAGCATGTGCTTTAGTCTACTAAGCTCTCTGGATGGTTCTTGAACCTTAATAGTTTGTGTCATATTGATACAGTACTGTTTCTAATGTCCCTTGTTGATTGGAAACTTGCCCTGCTAGAAAATGTCAAGGGCTTGCTTATTTTTTTGCTTTTTCAAACTGCACAAATGAAACAATGGAAGTCTTTTTTTCTGCTTCCCTTCCCTGAGACAGTTTTAGGTATTTTAATACACATACAATCATCCTATCTGTATTGTTCTTGATTTACATCTCTACTATTCAATATACCTTAGAAGCCCAGAGAAGCAATAGAGATAGAATTACTCCTTTTTTTTTTTTTTAGCCAGTACATATATTCCATTGTTTGAGTACTGCATTCATGTTTTCATGTTTTACAAAATTTATTGACTGGTATTTAAGTTGTTTAGGACTATCTATCTATCTATCTATCAATATATATGGATGAAAATTTGTTGGATAAAAGGGATGGGGAGCAGGAGTGGGGGAATGGAGAATAAAAATAGTTCCAATAGTTTGGACAGGAGTGGTTCCAAATGGGTTGCCCAGGATTTCTCCTTACTTACCTTGTGTTTCCTCTAGAGCTTTTGTTTGGCATAATATTATGACATTTGGGCTGGTTACTGCCCATAACATGTGACCTGTGATACTAAAATAACTAGTAAAGCTGGTTAACAATGACTAAGTATCAGGAAAGTTAATGGTCAAATGGCCTTTTGAGGCCCAGACTGGTTAAATGGGGATGATTCACTGTTGTCAATGAGGCAATGATACCTTGGGCAGTACCCTTTCTAAGTTTGTAGATGTTAAGCAGAGTAGATAAGAAGGCCAAAGGGCTGGGGAGATAGCTCAGTAGAATAAGCGCTTACCTAGCAAGTGTAAGCTCCTAAGATCAATCCCCAGTGCTGGGAGAAAAAAAAAGAAGACCAAGCTTGATCTAGATAAGATAATGTAAGCAGGAACTGGGACTGTCACATCCTCCTTTGGGCTCATGACATGGAGCTACAGAAGGCTTTGGAACACTTTAAAAGGGAGTAAGAACACATGCTCCTGAGGCAGGAGACCAGAGTATGGCAAAGCCAGCTGGGACAAAAATCCAGAACATGTGCACAGAGCAGTTTCCAAAGCCCTGCACATGTATTTCTCCTAAGAATTCAAAGAGGCTTTCAGTGGGGTTTCCTAGACGTGACACCAACCCAAGAAGCAGAAGATACAAAAGTACAGTCACCATCTTGCCCTTGGCCCTGCTTGCCTTCACAGCAATGCACACTCACACTGCACAACGTACTTCTTTTCCTCCTTTTTCTTGGCCTAAATTTGTTCTACAGAGAATTTTTTTCCCTACCTTTAATAAACATAAAACATCATTGCCATTTGTGCTTGTCTTGCCTAATCTTTGTTTAGGTCAGAAAGAACCTTGCATCAACTCTAGAAGAAGACTCCAGCATCCCAAGACCCAGAAACACCCCTTTGGGCAGGGACACAGTGCAGCAGCTGACAATTCACATATTCAAGAGAGAAGATGACTTATGGTTTGGTGTGACAGGTTACCCCAAAGGCTCATTAGGATGCTGATGGGCTTTAGGGGGATAACTGGATCAAGAGGGCTCGAACATCATCTACTGATGAGATTATAATTTGATGGCATTATTAGTGAAGGAAGCAGGAGAAAGGACCTAGCTGGAGCCAGTGGTCCATACAAGTAGAACCTTGGGGCCCATGTCTGGTGCCCAGCTCCTGACTCTGTGCTCTTTTCCTCTCTCTTTCTCTCCTAGCTGCTGTGAGTGGAGAAGATTACCTCTTCCATACCCCCTTCACCATGATTTTTCTACCTTAGAGACAACTAACCATGGATGGAAATCTCTAAAACCATAACCTTACAACCCTTTTCTAGTTTAAGTTGTTTCATACAGGTGTTTTTTTGTTTGTTTTGTTTTGTTTTGTTTTGTTCTTTAACAGAGACAGAAAGTTAACCGATAGCAATGCCCTCCTGAAATTTTAGTTCTGCTAGAAAAAGGGCCACCAGGAAACTAGCCGGCAGAGGTCCCGCAATGGACAACAGTGTGATCCTCGCTGCTATCTTGGCACTTCAGAGATCATCCATGAGAGGAGTAGAACAGACTAGAAACTTTCTCACAGTGGGTCTGCACTGTGTGGTACAGAGGTACTCAGGCTGCACAGGGGCTCTCTAATAAGCCAGGGAGGGGTGAGAGGCCCAGTGAAGGAGCGTCAGAATGACCGCTGACTAGGCAGTTCAGGGGTATAGTAGGGCTTACACTACAAAAAAAAAAAAGGACAGATAAGGCATTAAATAAGGAAGATCAGACTAGAAAGAAACAACACTGGAATGCCTGTAAGATAAACTACCTGGGCAACAACTTAGCTTCTTTTCTTCAAGCAAACTCGTAATGGACAGCTACATACTCTCCCATGCAGGCCACATGTTCAGCAGGGTCATACACCATAAATTCTCGCAAAATAATCTCAGAACCATGAGGGACCACTGATTTTGTGATCTGCCACTGTCCAACTCACCAGTTCAGCACACACACACACACACACCCTGGTCCATAACTTGCTCCTATATGTGATTTTTTTTTCTAAATGTGAATTTTGATTTTTAAACAGGCTCTAATAATGACATTCTCTGGCTGTTGCCAAGCTGGTGTCCTTCCAGTTGGCAGAAAGCAGCCAAAAATGACTTCCTGCTAGTCTCAACTTTCTTCCTATTTACTCTTAGCTTCTCAATGCACAGCCTAGAGTTAAACAGAAATACAATGAATATATTTCAAATAATGGGATTTTCATGTATAGGCTTCTGGGATAATAGTCCCCAATATGCCCCTGGGAGCAAATTAACTGCAAAGGTTTGCATCAGTGACTTGGATTTCCTGCTGAATTTGCTTTGAAAGAGCAAATACGCGTGCAGAATGAAACTGCTTTGTAGATTTTTTTTCTTTGCACAAGTCCTCCCTTCTGCCTTAATCACCTGGATTGACTCCATAAAAACACAAATGGATGTAGTTCACTGAGGAGCGTTTCCTAAACATGTGCCTTTTCCTGTGATGATGTATAATTAATCACCTCTGGGCAAGGCAAACAAGGCACAGTGGCTTTTAAAGACTCCCTTAGTCTTTCTTCTTCTCTTCCTGTCTTGTTCTTGTCAGAAGAATCTGCAGCTAAATCTGATTTTTCTGCAGCCATATCTCCTGTGACCATGTTAGCTCAGTGGAGGCTCCTCTGGACACTGTTCAGCATGCCCTGCCCCCCGTGCAAGGTCAACGCGACAGAACAAATATACGTGGATGAAAAACATGCAGAGCTACGCTGACAGACACGTGAATTTCTGCAGCTCCCAATCCTTTCATGGTCTTTCCTCCTTCCTTTTCAGGTTGTACCCAGGCATGGTATCCTTTAGGCAGTAGCCCTTATGCCACAGTGACGTCACTGCCAGGAAAGCTCTATCCTTGCATACACGCATCGCAGCAAAGGTTGTTAGAAGCACTGCTATCGAAGCCCTTTTTCCTATTGATGCAGAAAAATTCTGTTCTCTGAGTTTTTTTAAGCCCTCAAAACCTAAATGGCTCAACTAACTAGGTTTAGAAGCAGGGGCAAAGGTCTCACCCACATCCACTCATAACTGTCTGGCACTGGCATTATAGAAATAAGCATATTTCTATAGGTAGTGACTATGCAATGGATCATGACTGCAAAAGAGATGCTGAGAGCTGGCCCCAAGTAGCTGTGAAGAGGACCAGCTGTGGAGACAGAGACGTTAGACACGAACATGTTAATGTGGCATCAGGGGGGTTAATCATTTTACCATGCACACATATATCAAAACATCAGTTTGTGCGCTTTGGAAAAAAAAAAAAAAAAATATATATATATATATATATATATATATATATATAATTTTTGTGAATTAAGGATAGCTTTTGTTTGTTTGGGGTTTTTTTGGCAGAACCGGGGATTGAACTCACATCCTTGCACTTGCCAGGGAAGCGCTTATTCCACTGAGCCATCTCCCTGGCTCCTATATATATATATAATTTTTATTGATCAGTTATACTAAAAATAAGACGGAGCTTGGTTGTAACTCAATAGTAGAATCCTTGCTGAGGATATTCAAGGGCTTGGATTCCATCCCCAGAACTGAAACAAACAAGCAAGCAACAATCTAAACAAACAAAACAAAACCAAAATAAACAGGAAAGATGAGGTCATGAAGGTAAGCCTAATCTGATGTGACTGGTGTCCTCATAAAAAGAATAAATCTGCACATAGGGCAAACGAGTACACAAGAAAAACATTGGGTGAAGATGAAGACAGAGGTGACACATCTAAAATACAAGGAACATAAAAAACCTCTAGCAAACAACTGAGAGCCAGCAGAGAGCTACAGAACTAGTTCTCCCTCAAGGCCCTCAGAAGGAACCAATGCTCTTCATGCTTTAATCTTAGCCTCTGGCTTCAAGAACTGTGAGACACTAAATCGTTATTGTTGTGGTACTGATTTTGGCAGCCCTAAGAAGTTAATACAGTAACTTTTTTAGAAAAGGGTAGAGGACTGTAGAGTATATTATGGAACTTCTATAACAAAGTACCTCAAGGCAGCTTATATAACAGAAATCCCAAAAGGGCCAGAGAGATAGCTCAGTGGACTGAGTGCCTACTTAGGTAAGCTGAGGGACTGGGTTAGATCCTCAGTATCACATCACTCTGACATCATCTCCAGGCATGCTGAGCCAGCCACAGAGTCCAGCATTGTGGTGCACTGCTGTAATCCCAGCACGGGGGAAGCTGAAAACAGAAGGATCATTACAAATCCAAACTGTAGTGAGACTTTGTGAAATATGTGTGTGTGTGTGTGTGTGTGTGTGTGTGTGTGTGTGTGTGTGATTCTGAAGTTCTGATGCTGCATATACATATTAAAAAAAGAAAGAAAAAAAGAAATCCCAAAGGTACAGTCCACTGTTAGACTTGAGACCTTTCCCCTTAGTTTACAGCTAGTTACTTCTTTCTGACCCTTCGCATGGCAAGTACGTTTTTCATAACTGCCCCTTTTCTTTTAGAGACATCAGTCCTTGGATTGGAGCTTGTACTGGTCAACTTTCTTGTTGCTGAGACACTATACCCAAAACCCAGAACCTAACGAAGGAAAAGTTGTACTTGGCTCATGGTTCTGGTTCCTGGCTGGCTGGCTCCAAGGCAGAGACTTCAAGTCAGCAGGGCATGGTGGAGCAGGGGAAGAAGAGTATCAGAGGCGAAGGGCTGAGGGGCCAGACAGACCACAAGACCTCATCTCCATGCCCCTCCAGTGACACCCCTAGAAGTGTTTCACCAGTCCTCAGAACGGCTCCTCAAGTCAGTCAAGTTGAAACTCCACCCTAACCACCCCAGGGCCCCACCCTAGCGATCTCATTTCAACATGATCGCTTCTTTTGAAGACTATATCTCCCAAAATGATAACTGATTCTGAGGAACTGAGGTTAACATTTCAACATATACATTTTGAGAGGACACAAGATGGCTTATAACCTAAAGGAAAGCAGTGGAGTTTTCATATAAGACTTGAAGAGGCTCTGCGTGGAGGGCCACCTGTCTCAGGACAGTGAACACAGAACCATCTGTTGGACCAAGCAAGTCAAATGATTCTGAAGTTCTGATGCTGCACCCCCTCTATGTCCTGTGCACCAAGTCAGTCTCAGGGCCCAGATGGTCTGATTGTTGCTTTGCCTGATTAGGCAGCTGCACACCTGGATCCAGGTAGACCTCAGGTTGCCTCAAGTTGCGGAAGCCACAAGGGTCATCCCTTGCCTGAAGCTCCAAGCTGCCCGCTCTTGATAGCCAAGCTGAGCATAGTCCTCAAGGCCTGGACTTGATGTTCCTTCATCCCTACTATGCTCGTTTACCTGAGCGAAGGCTGTATCTAGGGTGTTCCACTGAGGCCAGTGCCTGCTACATCTAATATTCCTTGCCTAGGAGAGGCTGAAGGCTCAAATGAGGTGAAGGAAGAGAGCTCGAGGAAGGAGGGTAAGTGAATGATCTACTCCATGGCCAACAGAAACCTTTTTTTTTTTTTTTTTTTTTTTGCCCAGCCTGAATGCAGAGGCATATGAGTAAATAGGGTGATCCATACTTGTGTTTTCTGGACAAATTTAAAGAACAAAATATAGCACACATTGCACAGTTAGCTAGGCTTTTAACAACAGGGGTTAAAAGGAGGAGGAGCCAGAGCACTGTGCTGGAGAACTGCTGTCCTACATGAACACTATTAAATATTGGCTGCTGGGCCAGATGCAGAGGAAGCTGTGCAAACAGAGCAGCCCCACCTCCTCACCCACTCACCTCTCTTCCATGTCTCTGTTTGATTTGGGACTTATAATAGGATAATGGAAACTAAAAGCATTTTTTTTTCTGGTAAAATCTAAACAGTAGCAACCATAATATATTAGACTGGAGTATGAATGCCATGTTAAGATAAAGGGGAAATGATGTATTTTTAAAGAGCTCTGATTTGGTTCTAACTTAAAAGCAACTGTATAAATTTCTTTCAAGTAATGTTTCCTTAATTATTCATTTTCCTTGGCACTAGTTAAAGAGTCAAGTAATGACTTCTGTCTCTTTATATTTAGTCTATTATTGTTTGAAAAAGGCCAGAGGAAGGCCAGACCAGTACAAAAAAAAAAAAAAAATTGATATTTGCTTTTTTTTTTTATTACCAACAGCCAATGTAAAGGGTAATATAATCACCGGCAGCTGAGAGACAATGACATTTTTATAGACCTTCTGGCAACAGTGGAGTGTGAAAGAGTTTGACAGGTATTTGGCTTTTCAGTCTGTTCTTTCAACTGTATTTCTCATCAGACTGACTGCTGGGCGTGCAGGCCCGAGGCAGCCCCACGCCTCCCTCGGCTCAGCATTCTAAGAAGTTGAACAGCAGCTGTCTGTTTAAATTTGGCAATTTTATAGACGGGAACCAAGGACAAATGCCTGCAGGACTCAGTTCACACAGTCCTGTGGCTTGTGGGACCGCCTCTTGGATTCTCATATTCCTTGTAGACTTCAAAAGCTGGCGAACTTTACAGTGGATTGGGACACTGAAGGGTCATTATGTTTTGGAACATTTTCTTCTTGATTGTGCTCTTTCTGTGGGGTCATTTCAATGCCAGTTTATGGACAAGAATCCACTACTGCTCTCTCTTTTCTAGGGAAGACAGTGTGGTACCCCACAGGCTGGGGGAGCTCCTGCGTGTGGGATCTTTCTAGGTCATGCCTGGGTGGGCAGGCTTGGGATTTAGAACGTGGCCAGAACAGAAGAGTAAAGATCAGCTATCCATCTTATATTGGTACAGCTCAGGTGTGGGACAAGTGAGATAGTTGCTTGTTTTGGATTTTGTTCCTCTTAGCTGTGTAAGCACACATACACCCCAACTCACATGGTTCGTTGCATAGATTTTTTACTTCACTGGTATAAAAATGATATAAATTCAATAGAGATCATATATATATATTTGGCAGAACTGGGGATTGAACTCAGGCCATTGCGCTTGCCAGGGAAGTGCCTATTCCACTGAGCCATTTCCCAGCCCCTATACTTCAATTTTTGAATTTTCACCTTTTCTTGGCCTGGAGATTTTTGCTCTTCTGTGCTGTGTGAGGCAGTGATAGGAAGCTCCAGCTCCCGGTCATCCCCATGATCAAGGGGAATGGCAGCCATTGTACAGCAGACTGTGTTAATAAACTGTGGTGCTGGTAGGGTGGGAGGAATCAGTGCACTTCCCTACTTATATTTTCAACTTAAAGATGGGCTTCTGGAGCTGTAATTCCATCATTAGTCAAGGAGTATCTGTAGAAAGATGCTCCTTCTAACTTCAAAGAGAACCTCATACTTTCTTCTATAGCTCCTCCAGGGAACACAGATTAAAGCTGTGTCCTTGTGCAAGTTACCTAAGAAGTTTTGCTTTGTACTTGTGATCACTTGACATGAAGGATCAAAAGTTAATAAAGATGCTAAGAGGTGAAAATACATAGCATTAATGAGCAAGGAGTTAAAACTAAGCATACAGGCTTTTCCAAAAATGGCCCCAATTTTGTCCTTTCACTCTCTTTACATTTTAAACCATACACTGGATCCTTTATGGGTTCGAAGTTGAAACATCTTTGGTGAAATATATTATTTTATTGGCTCATGTGAAGTGTGAGCAAACTGGCCTCTTTACCTTGTTGTAGGTACAGTATTAGGCTTTCCAACACTAGTGACAGCGGCTCCTGTGCCAAAAGGAAAATCTCACATGAATAGAGACTGAACAATTGGTTAATGCAGTTGGATACAATGTCTATTTAGTCTCCTCCTCTGGTCCCATAGGATTAGTGAGACAAGTTGCAAAAGCATGTAAGGAATTCAGTCGCTCTTACCTCAGAGAAAGAGCTGTGTTGCTCCAAAGCAAGTCCCTTGGCGAGCAGTCCTGGGAAGAGTAAGTGGCTCTCACAGTGAGACATAGGTGCAGTTGTTCCTGGCTGTCCATGGGAGATGGATCCCAAGACTGCCCAGTAACACAGCAAGCCATAGATGCGTGAGTCTTTCATGTAACCTCTGCACACCTTCTTACATACTTCAAATCATCTCCAGGTTACTTATAATTCCTTGTGCATATAAGTGCTATGTAAATAGTTATTGTACAGTGTTGTTTAGGGTGTAATTACAAGAAAGAGTCTGTACATATTCTACACACACACACACCCATATATATATATATATATATACCCATATATATATATATACCCATATATATATATATATATATATATATATATATATATATATATATATATA
The DNA here is from genome assembly GCA_004027165.1 of Ctenomys sociabilis. Taxonomy (NCBI): domain Eukaryota; kingdom Metazoa; phylum Chordata; class Mammalia; order Rodentia; family Ctenomyidae; genus Ctenomys; species Ctenomys sociabilis. Next base: position 92,431 of record PVKA01000525.1, on the reverse strand, counting down.
TATATATATATATATATATATATACACACACACACACACACACATATATACACACACACACATTTTTTTTCCTCTAAACATTTTGATCTGAGGTTATTTGAATCCCAAATGTTGAACCTGTAGACAGGAGCAAATGAGTCATAAGACAACTAGGAGTAAAATCACACTTCTCAGAGCTTTCTCTCAAGTCTACCTAGCCCTTCTACCTCTTCCACCTCTTTAATTTTAGGTGTCTGTATCTATAAATTCAGTTTTTAGCCTTTGGCCATCATCTTCCTTTTCTTCCTTTTTTCTTTATTCTTTCTTTCTTTTTTTTTGGTAGTACCAGGGTTCAAACTCAGGACCTTGCACTTGCCAGGCAAGCACTTATTTTACTGATCTATCTCCCTGGCCCTTTCTTTTCTTTCATATATAAGACAATCTTTGAGGCACAATGAGACTAAAAATGATAAAGGAATTTACTTATAGTGATTAAAATTGCCAAAAATATTTGAGTCTTCCAAATGTGGTCATAAATTAAAACTGGCACAGTGTTTGGCACTTAAGTTCTGGCGAAGTGTGGCCAATAGAATGGCACATTTTTCTCTGGAGATAGCTCCCAGGTGCAAAACTATTTGTATGTGCTTTTTATGAAAAACAACAGGAAAAAAAATAAACTCAAAATGCTCCTAGAGGGAATACGGAAAGTCTTTCTAGTAAGAATATCGTATCCAGCCCTGTTGGACAGTCTGCAGCTACTCCCCCACCACTCATTCATTTTCTTCCTTTGCTGCTAGTCTCTTCCCTGGGGGAAACCAGCACCTAATGACCAGACGGTGGCATCTCAGAAAAGGAAACCTCAAAACACAGCAGTTTGTTGTGCTGAGTACTTTGCACTGAAGGTCAGTGAAATGCCTGAGCAGCAAAGTCTATTTGACACTTTCTCATATACTCCTTCCTGCTCTAAGGAAGGTCATGGACACAAGAACCTCCTCAACGCCAAAGCCAGCCATGAAATCTGGAAATATTCCTCTAAACTTCCTTTTTCTTTCTTTTTGTTTTTCCAGTGCTGAAGATAGAGCCAATGCCTTGCACTTGCAAGGGCTTTACAACTGAGCCACACCCCAGCCCACCTCTGGGACCTCGTGTGTAAGAGCTGCCCTAGAGAAATTCTCTGACTTAGCTTGTTTGATAAGTAGATCATGAGATGCCCATTTCACAATAGGTCCTTCCCATTATCACCCATGAGGAAGCAATGCTGGGGAGACCCAGAAGAATTTGAACACTCCTCATCCCATTTGCACACTATGTGGTTCTCTTTTGTCTCAGCTCATTTCTATGTGTCTGCTCCTTCTTCATCAAACTTAAGCATAAAATAGACAAATTTTCTTGGGTCTTCAGGTCTTCAATTCTGAAGTCATGGAAAAATGATGATTAAACAGATGCATTATGCTTCTTTTTATTTGTTATAGGGATGTTGGCCATGAACTTCTGATGGGACAGAAAAGTATTACACATTACCCTGGTTATTTCTCACCAGGCACTCTTGTCCACTAGTTTCTCGTATTCAGCCATGGTGGAGAGCTGGGACAAGATCAGAGGAATCAGTGATTTTTTTATTGCTCTTTGCTGCTATGGCTCCTTTTTAGTCTGTGTCTCTTCAGGGCCATGTTCTTGCTGAGCCACTTGGTTCAGCTCCAGTCACTTGGCCTGGTGACACTGAGTTGTCTTCAGGCCTACGTTAGAACTGATATTAAAGTGCAGGTCATCCAGTCAAATTTAAATGTAAAAATAATCAACTGGTAATTGCTTATATAATAAGCAACTAGTTATTGCTTATTTAAGTACATATAATGCAGTTGGCCCTTCATCTGTGCAGGTTTTGATCCATGAACTCAATCAACTACATTTCAAAAATATTTTTTTACGTGTGTCTTGTATTGAATGCATACAGACCCTTTTCTTCTCACTGTTCCCTGGATGATATGTGTAACAATTATTTATATAGCCTTTACATAGTATTAAATGTATGTGAGCTAAAGGTGATTTAAACTATACAGGGAGATGTAAGTGGGTTATATGTAAATATTATGCCATTTGCAGAAAGTGCTTAGGTATCTGTGGAATTTTGTTTCTGCAGAAGGTTCTAGAAACAATGCTCATTGATACTGAAGGATGGGACATGCTTGTATTAACAAACATTATTTATGTTCACTTGAAATTAAAATTTTACTGGGTGACCTATGTGGTTTTCTAAATCTGGTGACCTTATGCCTGAAAACTGAAGGGGCTTCCCCCAGATGCTAAGGACTGGGCGTTATCTTGATCCTTTTTCTGCTTCCCTTAAATGAATTCCCAAGTCTGATATAGTGCCCTGTTAAGATAACTACAACTTAAGCCAGGCATGGTGGCCCAGGCCTATAATCCCAGCACTCGGGAGGCTGAGGCAGAAGGATTGCTGTGAGTTCGAGACCAGCCTGAGCTACAAAGTAAGCTGTAAGGTCAGCCTGAACTGCATAGTGAGACCCTGTCTCAAAAAGACAAAAAAATAAATAAATAAATAACTACAACTTGAGTGAGATCCTGTTTTCTTCTATCACAATCACTGGCACACTAGCTGCATATGACAGGCAAGGTTAGCCCTAGGAAAGGGTGACTTCTGTGGTGACACATACATCTGGCCCCCCTGAGTGGGCATGTAAACCAGTGTGCTCAGCCAACTTGGGAGACAGACACTGCATTTTGTCCTTTGAGTCAGGTCTTAAACTTTCAGCCATATTCTATTACAAAGCCATAATAGAATCTAACAAACATGTACAGAACTTTGCTTTGGGCCTAGTTCTGACCAAGGTATTATTCTTTTCATTCTTCCAGTATGTTTCTGCATTTATATTTGTAACTTTTGATAAGATTTTGCAGCCAGTCTGTATTATATATTCTCCTTCACTAATGATAGGTCATACCCAGAAGACCCCAGTATAATTTTAAAATCCTCTAAATTGAAGATATCTTTAATCTTCCTGCCCTACCAAGCACCCCAGCTTAGCAACACAGTACACTGTAGGACATCAGCTGTTTCTTCTCATGATGGAGGAATGCCTAGGACCTGTGGCTTGCTGTCACTGCCCAACGTTGCAGAGAAGACCAGACAGCTATTACTAACATCCAGGAAGGGCCCAAATGCACAATTCCAAGTGCAGTTTCTGTTGAATGCATATTGCTTTTGCACTATTTTAAAGTGGAAAAATGATAAATCAAAGACCATCTGGATTTAGTGTTGGGACAATTCCTCTTGGGCCAGCCTGGGAAATGCAGCCTGTTTTCAGTGCTATGTCTCGTCTTATGCCCAATGGCTGGTTTCAAAGCTACTAGATGCTGACAGCTTGTTACAAGTTCTGTTTATTGCTCAAAAACATAAAGGAAATTCTACTCTGCCAACAGCCCTCTTGGGTTTTTACTTGGTAAGTATATGACAAGAATTCCCATTTAATATGATGCTAGAAAAAAGGTTTTGTTTCCTGACCTGGGAATTGAGTCCATCAACAAAAACTGAGAGTACAAACAAGGAACAAGTAGGACCTATGCAAGTCTGTCTTTAATTTCTCAAACATCATTTTCTAATGTGCGTCAAACTCCTAAAGAAAAGTACAGTATTGTATTCTCTGCCACTAAATTCATCAAATAGGACCTTTGAAGACACAGACTACATTCAAAAATTTCTAGTGTCTCCAGAACTCAACACAATGGCTAATACATTTTAAATTAATGAAAACAGCTCAGTACACATATTAGTGAATTTCTGGCTAGCTTATTCTTATCTTACAGGTGCCAAGTATTAATTTTTTGCTGTACCAGGGATTGAACTTAGAAACTTGTGTCTTCCAGGCAGGCACTTATGCTGTTGAGCTATCTCCCCAGTCCCCAGGTTTTAATTTGAACTTCCTCTTTACTTTTAAAGTAAATTATCCCTCAATTTCATCGAGGAATAATTTCATACAATAAGAAATATGTGTCTGTTAGAATACAGTTCAGTGACTTGACAAATGTATGCATCTGTGTTACAACATCCTAATAAGAGATAGACCATCACTTCCATCACTCTCCAAATTCCTTTGTGCTCTTAATAATCAAGTCTCCCCACCTGACAACTTTGGATCAGAAGTCATCAATAGATGGTTCTTCCTCTTCATTTCATAAAGATACTGAATGTAAGTATACTTGCTACTGAGTATCTGAAGACTTCCTTAGAAATAGCAATTATGTGGTTTATTTATTTATTTTTGCAGAACCAGGGAGTGAACTCAGGCCCTGGCACTTGCCAGAGAAACACTTATTCCACAGAGCCATCTCCCCATCCCCATTGTGGTATCTTTAGAAGTGGGTATAAGTTACACATTTGTTTTCTTTTTCACTAAACAACCTGCACAGTATTGCTTAGGAAGTTATGACTTGCTTTTGAATTCTTTTTTTTTGTATTTTAGGGAATGTCCCATAGGGTGTTCAGGGTCTCACTACTAGATCAGACTCATAGTAATCCGCCTGTTTACAGCCTCCCAAGAGCTGGGATTATAGGCATGCACCACTATGCCCAGTTTCAATTGCCATCTCAGCGTGCCCCTGGGGTGGGCCGGGCACTGCAGGCCTGGAGAATGAACCCCCAGCCCCTCACCTGCTTATAGGTGCTTTAATCTGCTGAGCTATTTGGCCAGCCTGCCTTTGAAAAATTTTAATTGTTTCTCTAACACATTGACACCTGTATTGTATGTGCCGCTGTGGTTTAAAAGTCACTACTCTCCTTCAAGGCACATCTTTGCCTTATTTTCTTGCCTGCTTCTTTCAATGGATGGTTTAGAAAAATAAGAGCAGTAATCTTGTTAGAATTATTTAAATGTAAGTAAGTAGGACCTTCCCGTGACTAACGGAGTGCTTGCTTCGTCACATGCCCTCACCTCCATGCCTTTGGGTCTTCCCGGTTCCCGGCTTTAGCCAACTCCATCTCAGCCGTTCTCGGTGCTCGGCCGCCCGCTGGCTCACCTGTGACTGCCTTGGTGGGACCTGAGAGGCCCAGCAGCCATTTGGATTTTGCCCAGGACACATTCAGAGTTTTTAGCTGCTCAAGGGAGAAGCCTGTTAAATTCTAGCAGTTTTTTCATCAAGAATTTTTCTTTTTAAGTTTGTACTTTTTATTATTATTTTTAAAGAATACAAAATAGTGATAGAAGAAAACAGCATTCTACATGATACAAGATTTCACTAAACAAAGCAAGAGGAATCCAACAATGGCTGCTGTATTACATGATGTTATAAAATTAACAGATATAAATGTATAAGTTTTGTTTTAAAAAAATAATAACTAAGAAGTTATAAGAAATTCAGGTGAGGAAAAATATCAGAGTAAAAACAAAAATTGTGAGCATTAACTGCTCCTTTTGATATAATTAGAATTCTCAAAGTAGAAAGGAATAAGCAATAAATATTTAAAGATGTAAAATTTCTGAATTTAGTTCAACTTATACTACCACATTCAAAGAAAAATGAACCTTTTGCACAAGAAATTTAAATAAAATCATACCAAGATACACAAAAATGAAACTGTCAAAAACTAATTATAAAGAAAAAAATGATCAAAGCATACACATAAAAATATTAGCTATGGAAGAACAAAATTAAATAGCATCTTATTCCACATTAGAAAGAAAAAAAAAAAGAACCAAGTATGTAAGAAACTAGACTAATTAAAGGACTGAAAGAAAAAAAGATCTATCCTCTTTGAATTTTATACTTAGCAAATATACCTTTGAAAACTAAAGTAAAATATTTTCTAGTTATACAAACTTGAGATATTTTAATACCTACAGACATAGCATGTAGGAAATATCAAAAAGCATAATTTAAAAAGCAAGAGAAGTTGCAGTATGCTCCTGGATGAACAATAAAGAGCTCTCAAAGTGATAGTTATGCAGGACTATATAAAATATATTAGATGAACCCTTATTTAAAAGGTCATTGAAGATTTCTATGGAACAGTACCTATCTTATGTCAGATTATACATGTATTTTTTTTCATATATATGTGTATGTATGTGTATGTAAAGGACAGGGAAGAAGTAATATAAAGTCAACAGAAAATGGAACTATACTTTTTAAACTTTGTAATACTAAGAGAAGATATCATACAATGCCTTAGATAAATTGTAATTCAAAATATAGTACAAATCTTAAACATTAAGATTCAGCAATATTCACAAAATTAAATACTACTTAATTAAAAATTAAATGTTTCAAAACAATTGGACTAAGAAAAAGTTTTCATGATAGTAAAGAAGTACTAAGATTAAAATATAGAATAAATATTGGAATGACAAATAAATGACCAGCATTTTTGACAGTTTAGGGATAGGATATCACACAAAATTCTAGTATGTTGTGACCATGGATAATGATCATGACACTTACTGGTGGCCAGGTGTCACTTGTGGGACTGAGATACTGCTATTTCCTTGAAATCCACCCTGTAGACCCATATGGACAAGAGAAGTCCATTTGTAGAGTGTGCAGATGGAAATACTTTCCTGCTGTACACAAAAGAATAACTGAAAGACTACTATTGTATACCTCTTATTCTCCTGTGTTTGTTTGCCCTATTTGGTGGGTTCTTTCCATTCTCATTCATGGGCTTGTGATCACTTTGCTCCCTCTCTAGAACATCAGTTAGTAGTCTGTGGAAGCTTGGCTTTGTCATCATGAAATTTTAGTTGTTCTTTGTCATGGAAGTATTTCACTTTTCCATTATACTTGAAAGAGAGTTTTGCAGGGTATATCAGTCTGGGTTGGAATTTGTTTTCCTGCAAGACTTGAAGTACTTTGCTCCATGCTCTTCTTGCCTTGATAGTTTGTGAAGAAAAATCTGCCATTATTCTGATGGGTTTTCCTTTAAACATGATCTGTTTCTTTTCTTTAGTGGCTTTTAGAATACTGTTCCTGTGCTGAATTTCTGAGACCTTGATTATGATATGTCTGGGAGTGGTTTTAATTGAGTTGCTGTTATTTGGAGTTCTGTATGCCTCAGTTACTGAATGTCAGATTGTTGTCCCATATTTGGTAAGTTTTCTGCTATTACTTCTACCCGTATTCTTTTTATATCATTTGTATTGACTCCTTCCTTCTCACTGATGTCTATTAGTTTCATGTTGTTCACCTTTGCATCATCTTGCAGATCTTGTATTATTTTTTCCTGCATCCTAGTTGTTTTTAAGAGATCTTTGCTTACCTTTTCATAGCTGCAATGGTGTCTCTAAGGTCAGAGAGTCTGTTTTCACTTTCACTCAAACGGATTTGCCAGCTTGTGATTGAAGTTTTAATTTCCTGTATATCACTTTGGATCTATTTCATACATTCCATTTCTTTCCTACATTGCTTATTCAGGGGTTCTATCATTTTTATATTCTGCTCTATTTTTTTATCAGTGTATTCTTTAGAAGCACTTAGTACTCTTCTTTGATAATAGTTATCACTACTTTTTTACTTCAGAAATTATTACTGATCTGATCTCTTCTATGCCTTTCTGCAGTTGTTTCTTTACTTCCAATGCTATTATTTCAGAGATTTGAAATATGTGATTTCCAATTTCCTCTACGCTAGTGTGTTCTGCATTTGTACTGTGTGCACTTGGGGCTGCTTTTTGTTCCTTCTCTGTGTCACTTTGTACACCCCTGACTTTTGCCTTTTGGTGTAGAGCTTAGATAGAGTTATTACCTTAGCACCAGGTCTGGATCTATGAAGTTCAGACTCCTCCAGGTGGGTGTGGCTTGGGTCTGGCTGCTGTGCTCCACTTCTTCCTGCTGCAGCCCTTTGTGTCACTCTGCAAGATGTTCTGCTCCTGCATCAGCTGGGTGATTCAGGAGCAAAATCCCCAGCCTCTAGCCTCTTTGCAGGGAGTTCTGCTGAAGGATTCTACACTGGGCCTGGGCTCTGGGTCGCTCCATCAAGATTTTTTTTTAAAAAAATATGTATTTGGTACAGGGTCTCACTATGTAGCTGACTCATACTGACCCTCCTGTCTCTGCCTCCCAGAGTTGGGATTCTAGGTTTTTGCCGCCACACCCAGCCTCCGTGGCAGTATTAGTGCACATGGGGGCGGGGCTGGCACAGCATGTGATGCCAGGGGTGGAACCTTGGTCCCGGCGCTTGCCTAAGCAGGTGCTTCATTGGTTAAGCTATCTTGCTGGCCCAGAATTTTGAAACAATTGCTTTATACCAATGATTCTAGTTCAATTACCTACACAGTGGTTTTTAAAGTCTTCTATAATACCTCATTAGCTTTTTCTTCTTCTTCTTTTTTTTTTTTTTTTTTTTTTTTTTTTTTTTTTTTTTTTTTTTTTTTTTTTTTTTTTTTTTTTTTTTTTTTTTTTGTGGTACTAGAGATCAAACCCAGGACCTTGCCCTTGCAGGCAAACACTTACTCCACCGAGCTATCTCCCCAGCCTCAACCTCATCAGCATTTTAAGAGCAAGGCAGGTTGGGCTTTATTGGCCCTGCCATCCCTGCCTTCTTGGAGGCACCACTGAGGGTGTGGAGCACAGCCTCTGTGGCTCTTGGCTGTACCAGAGGAACTTCCAAGCAGACTCCTGGGACATCCTGCCTCACACTTGGAAGCAATCCGCAAGGCCAGGAACAAAGGAGAAAGCCAATCTGGCCATTTTTGAAGGACAGAAGTATAAGTAACTGGGTGTGCATTCTTATTGCTTTGTGCACTGAATACTTTGCAATAATAATAAATAAATAGCACATTCAACAATGGTGCAAAACACAGCTAAATCTTTTTTTTTTTTTTTTTAAGGGCAGCTAAATCTTACTGACTCCTCACAGTGAGAAGGGGTCACAACTGATGATGAAGGGTGGTGTACTATGTACTGAATGCATAGCTTTTAGGTGTGTGGTCAGTGGTCACTGTGGCCCTGGTATTTGTGGGAGGATTGAGAAAGTAAAAGCCAGAGGATGTGTGGGAAGGAGGGAAATAATTGGAATAACTAAGAAACAGTATATATATATATATATATATATATATATATATATATATATATATCCTGAGTTTAATTATAAATATTTTATAGTTATTCCTAATAGATGAACCAATCTTGTATGTTATTAGTTGGAGCCAAAATTAAAAATAGGAAGATTGGACTAATACAGGCTCAGAAAGGGCCAGCAAGATAGCTCAGCAGACTAAGGCACTGCATAGATAAGCACAGGGACCAAAATTCCATCCCTGCCTGCTGCTCAGCCCTGCGCCAGGGGACCCTGAGCCCGGGAAGGAGGCTGGGTGTGGCGGCATGCCTGTGGTCTCAGTGGTGGGGAGGCTGAAAACAGGAGGATCACTAGAGTCCAAGATGGGTAGAAAGATCCTATATCGAATACATAAAGCATTTTTTAAAAAATTAAGAATGAAAATGTAACTTTAGGGGACAAAAAATATAAAGACAGCCTCAGAGGTCTCATTAAGCTTAGTCTCTCTAAGTGAGCCCATGGCTACCTAAACATCTCACTTTTGTAGTACTGAGGGCTACAAACAGGCTAAAGAATGTGCGTAAGTAATTTGGTGTAAACAAGCTGCTATCTATATTGCCTTCAGCGGTCACCAAACTCTTAAGTTCACCTACCACTAGCTGGTAACATCCCAGGTGAAGGATAAAAGAGCAGACAGACTGCCTCCAGGAAACGCTGTTATCTGTGGCCTTTATCCCAGCTTGCTGGATTTATAAGAGACAGCAGGTCTCTTCTGTTTCCTGCTCTTCATTCTTTGGGACATCACACTTCTATCTCATATTGCTACAAATCCAGTCTTAGATAATTTTACATGAAAAGTAAATAACTTCGTTCAAAAAATTTTGGGTAATTTACCTGAAAAAGATAATGAAAAAAGGTATCATAATTCCTTTATAATGGACACTTCATTCACTTAGTGTTTGGTAGTCATTTGTCATGGACTGAGCGTTTATTCCTCCCCTTTCCCCTCAGGTTCTGTGTTAAATTCCTGACACCCTTTTAGAAAGAGAGAACTTTGGGCAATAATTAGATCATTCTGAAGGTGGAGGATTTGTGAATGGTAGTGGTGATATAGGAGAAAACTGAAACTCTTGACCTGAAAGGTACTTGGATACGTTTGTGTTCTCTAAAACCAAAGAATGAATTTTAGGAACAAAACAGGTTAACAGTAAAATATTTATATGGAAAGAAAGCTTCTGTCTAAGAGGGAGACAGATGGGGACCCTGGTAGGTTACCTGAGAAGTTGCCATTTTCAGGGATTTTGCAGAGCAAGCCATGCCGTGAGGCAGGTGTAAGGTGAAAACTATGGGAACTCGCTTAGATGGGCATGAAGTGGGACAAAACTATGGTCAACCCATAAGGTTACAAGCACCACTGCTCAGGTAAAATTGATTAAATCAGAATCAAATGGGGAAACAAGTCAGGTAGCAAGCAGGCATGAATACACAACAAAATCTCTTTCTGTTGGGATTGGGTTAATGACTTGTTTGCGGCTCTTTTAAAGTGATTGATTCCTGTTTAGAATATCAATCTCTGATACCCATCTTTAGGGAACTATGTGTCTGTATTTGTTTTGTGTCTCAAGGTCTGGCCCACAGCAGGGAGTGTCTGCCTCTTTCAAAGTTGCAAAGTCACCTTGTCTTCCATATTTGTCCTTGAGGGTTTAGCCCTGTCTGACTGCCTACAGTATTTTTACCTAATTTAGCTGCATACAATCATGATACTTTTTAATAAAAGAGATCCTAGGAAATGGTATTGCTCTCTTTCCACCACGGGAAGCTAAAAGGAGAACCCAACTGTCTGGAAATTAGAGAGCGAGTTCTTGATGTTTGAGGTGCAGCATTAGGGTGTTTATTTGTTCCCATTCTGTTTTCCTAATGTGTGAGCTCACAGCTATCAATTACCCCCTAAGAACTGCTTTCATCACATCCCATAATAAGTTGCACTTGAATTTTCATTAAATTGTAGATATTGTTCAATTTCTTGCTTAATTTCATCTGTGATCCATTGGTTGCTGACCCATCTCTGACAAAACTAAACAAAACAATGGGAACATATAAATGAAGGACCATTTTGGGTCTGTATATACAAAATAGGATAGATATACAGCTATTTTCTCTTAGTTCAGTGAGAAGAAAGATTTGTACTAATAGTGTTTGGACAGGATATCATGTTTGCATCTTGTACTATGAATAATTACTACAAAGACAACAATATGCATTGTATTAATTATTGTAACTGTTCTAACCTGTTTTGAAACTGTCTCATTACTATTTGTTTCTCAATAAAATTAAATAAAAAAAAAAAAAAATGAAAGAGCTCTCTCCAAAATCCAGCCATGTCAGCATTTATCTCAGACTTCCAGGCTTCAGATTCAGGAGGAACACATTTAGTTCTTATAAATTTTCCTGTCTACAGTCCTTCACTTTACACAGCCCGAAGGGTCTAAGATGCTATCTGTTGGCCTACGCATTACCTGGGTTGCTCTCTAGGTTCTTCATTCTGTTTGCATGTTCCCCTGTGTGGAGATTCGCTTACAGGGATCTGACTTTGTATTCTATACTTATTTATCCATTTGTTTACAAATGTCCCCCTCACTAGGCTATAACGTCCATGAGGAAAACATTTGTCTGTCCTATTCATTTATATACTTTTAGTGTTGAAGAAGTACCTGTGCATGAAAAACATTCCACAAACATTATATTTCATTACATTACAAAAAATTAAGTCACAGCCTTTAAAAGTGCTAGCAATTGATATATACCAGACATTTTCATGGAACATATTTAGAAAGTGCAAAATGAAACAAAGAAAAATCAGCCCTGATTTCACCTTGTAGCCATAACAAGCACATTTCAATCTTTATCCTTGCAAGATTTTTTTAGTCATTCACTTGTAGCAGCGGCTGAGTGAGGTTCCAGCTTATGTTTTTGTTTTTTTGTTGTTTTTTTTTTTTTTTTTTTGGTGGAACCAGGGATTGAACTCAGGGCCTTGTGCTTGCCAGACAAGCGCTTATTCTACGCACCCCCCCACCACCACCACCTGCTGTGCAAATGGGTCTCAAGGAGGAGCTGATTGTGAATCGGGTTCGGGAAACTGGGTCACTGAGAGCTTGACTTATAGCCGCATGATTTTTGTTGTTGCTCAGAATGCTTCTTTATTACAGTATTTTAAAAATTTATTTTAAAGAGAATTTTAAAAATTTGAGAACATTAGAAATTACACAGAATTTCAAGAAAAAAAAGGTGATAGTATTGTAAGCAGCTGAATTAGATAGAAATATTGTAGGCAGTCAGACAGCATCAGGCCCTCAAGGAGACAAGATAGAAGACAAAGTGACCTTGCAACTTGGAAGAGACAGACGCTCCAGCTTTGGGCCATACCTCAAGACAAAAGTAAACAAATTTAGCCACAGACCTCCCTAAGGATGGGCATCAGGGACTGATATTCTAAATAGGTATCAATCACCTTGAAAGAGCCCAAATGAGTCACTAGCCCAACAGGAAGAGACCCTGTCCGATATTCATGCTCACTTGCTACGTGACTCACTTCCCCATTTGGTACTGGATTTAATCAATTTTACCTAAGCAATGGTGCTCAGAATCTCATTCATTGACCATAGTTTTACTGCACCTCATACCCATTTAAGTGAGTTCCCATGTTCTCCACCACCGTAGACCTGTCTTACCGCACGGTTTTACACACTGAAAGTTCCTGGAAGAGACAACTTCCTGGGGACAACCCACTGGGACTCCCCTTCCTGTGCCTTTCTTGGACAGGAGCTTTCTTTCCTCCAATAAATATATCCTGCTCTTAACTTCTGTTTGTTCCTAAAATTCACTCTTCAGTTTTAGAGAACATGAACTCAGGCCCAAGTACCCATCAGGTTGGGAGTTTCATTTTTTTCCCCTGTATCATCTGGAAGTCTCTATATCACTATTAAGTAGGAAGGGTAAGAGGAAGTTAAATTCAGAGCTGGAGTGGGGACCTAAGGAGGAAGTGGTCACCAGGAAGATGAGCTGTTGTCTTTTGGGACTCAGCTGTGTTGAATCAGCACCATAATGATTCAGCAGTTTATACTCAGGCCAGAATCTATCACCAATATCTCTAAATATTGATCAATTTTGAAACAGGACCATTCCCACTTCTGCTGTCTCACTAATAATAGCATAAAGACTCTTTGGGAAATTATTAAAGTTGATTTATATTTCAATTGTCTCACAAAGAGTTATGCTTTTATATATCATGAACTCAACTCCATTAAAAAGATTTCCATCTATTTCCTAAGCGATTGTCAACATTTTTCTCTCCTCCCCTTCTTTCCCAACTCCTCAAGTTATCACCTAATTTGATGTGCTCCTCTAACTCCTGGCTTCCCGTCCCATTCCCAATGGCTCCCATCTTCATCACTCCAAAAAGCAGTCCTTCTGAAAGTCAAGGACTTCTTTGTCACTATAAACCATAAACTTTTTTGAGCCTTAATTTTACTTTATTTCTCAAAAATATTTAATAGATGATACTAATCATTTATTTCTATCTGAAGCACCTTTTTAATCTCCTGGACATTCTTCTGGTCCTGCTCTGTCTCCTTTGCAAGCTCATGCTCTTACAGCCAAGCACCAAATTTTAGTCTTCTTCAAGATGAATGCTCAGTCTTCTTCTATCACTCACTGTATTCACTCTTTCAAGACAATATCAGCAATCGTCACTTATGAGTAGATGATGAGTGCATTTTTATCCCCAGCATAGACCTCTCTTCTTGAGTTCTGTTTGATATCGCCATTCATCAGCTGATATACCCTCATAGATCTCCGTAGACTCAATACAAGAAAAAATGAATTAATTTCTATGACAGAACAGAAACTATCCCCTCCCATGGAGATAATTTGGGAGAACTAAACAAAATGTTACTAAGAAGACTATTACCAAGATACGGGCAGGCTTATCCAAGCCAACTGAAACACTGTGGTGAGGGGATTAAATAAGGATATACTTCTCTTGCCCTGTGACCTCCTGAGAATTTGCAACAGTTAAGCAAGAATTAGAAAATGTAGGAACATATTGAGACAGATCATGACTGTTGCTCTCTTCCTAGGACAATGATAAAGGTGGATAGGGAATAGAATCAGTAAGACAAATGAGTAAATTTTAGCATAATGAGTTCTCTGCTAGCATTCCCATTGGGAATGTTCATCCCTTTATCCTATCTATCAAACCAAGCCTGGAATTTTCTTGAAAAGCAGCTATAGTTCTTAATAGGATTTCTTAGAGCAATGTAGCTCCCATTGCTTCCCACAAATCTACCTCAGATTTACATATTCCTTTCTTTCATAGCACTCATTACAACTGAAATCTCATATGTAATTACTTTACTAGAGTAGAGAGTGAAAAGAACTTTCCATTCCCCTTCTCCAATTTTGATAGAGTGAGTCAATGACAGTAAACATACAAATAGGGAAAATGATTGAGAAAGGTGCATTTTTAAAGACCCAGTGAAATTTAAAACTTCATATGTTCTCTTAATATGGAAAGAGGGGATTATAGACAACTTAAGGACAAGTAAATGATTCATGAAAGAGAATAAATGGATGGAAAGAACAGACGATGTAGCCTTAGGCAAATTCTTACCCGGTGATATGAGTCTATCTTCCCTGAATGATGGGATTCTTGGGAAAGGTAGTGAGAACAGTTAAATTCTCTTGGGAGAGTCCAATTGCAAGACAGCTAAGAGGAAAGCCTCTGACAGCACTTGCTGGTCCCCATGGTCCTACAATTTAAGTTCATTAGCTTACCAAGCCTTCACATTTCAAGTGACATAGCTTTGCTTTTCTTTCTTTTTTTTTTTAATCTTTGTTTTTCATACTGCATTTATGTTTCTCCCTACCCTATGAACTCCAAGTTGGCAGAGACTAGGATTATTTCTGTTTACCATCACTTTTCCAATATGTCTCCACAGTCTTCAACATAGAGTAGACTCTGAATAATATTTACTGAATGAGAACATATTAAACCTTGTAGTAATATAGAGACTTCACAATCATATCCTTTTATTAATAGAAAAATCTAGAGCACTATTCTTAGACAAATATATATATATATATATATATATATATATATATATATATATATATATATATATATTACTGCTAACCTTCTAACATTAGGACCCATCTGAAGATCTTATAAGAATGACAAGAATGACACTCACTTTTTTTCATCTTCTGGTTCCAGGTGCTTGGTCACTATGATTTACATTACAGTTATGGCCAAATCCAAGAACCACACCACACACACCAGTCCCCAAAATGGCACAGAGATGGCATTAAGAAAGCTAGGTCACAAAGATATGGATCTCTGAAGGAGGTAGATCCCAGGTTCCTTAGGAACATGCATTTTTCCAAGAAGCACTACAAGAAGGGCTTCAAGAAGATGCAAGCCAAACAATGCCAAGGCCATGAGTGCATGGGTCAAGGCTACCAAGGCCCCCATCAAAACCAAGGAGGTGAAGCCCAAAATTGTTTCAAAGAGAGTAAACTGCAGGCTCACTCAGCTTTCCTATATTTCACCCCCCCCCCAAGTTTGGGAAACATATCTGTGCATGCGTTGCCGAGGGTCGCAGGCCTTGCCAGACAAAGGCCCAGGCTCCAGCCAAGGCCCAGGCTCCAGCTTCTGCTCCAGCCAAGGCTCCCAAAGGTACCCATGTCCTAAAAGGTGCCCAGGCCCCCATGAAGGCTCCATAGTAAAAGCCTCTTATCTGCTGATATAAAAAGAGAAGGACTGATATGACTTTTTGGGTGCCATCTGTGGGAAGCTGGTGTCCTCCTGTGCTCTTTGTACAAATAAACCTGAGGAAGGATTTTTTTAAAAGTGACTCAGAGTTAAACTCAGACATACAGGGAAATCTTTAATCATTTCTCTTTAAACCCAATACAAGGAAGGGGTATAGAATGGGAGAATCATGATATGTGTGTATGGACAGTACAGTTGGGATTGATAACGCTGTGCTTCTACATAAATCTATGAGGGGCAAGATTTGCACTAATGGTGGTTGGACAGGATATTATGTCGCCTTCTAGTACTATGGACAACCGCTAGGAAAATAACAAGGTAAAAAGTATTAATTATTGAATCTTTGATGTAATTCAGGTATAAAAAATAAGATACGTAAACTCTCTTAATTTACTGATAAGAGACATATGGTATAATAATGTCTGTAAGTATAATATCATATATACACCTTTTATGATACCAAAACATTATGAAAACAGTTTGCAATGTATTAATTTATGAAATCCATCTTGTCAAGGTACCTTAAAACTGTCTCATCAATATTTGTACTTCAATAAAACAAAAGTAAAATAAAAAATAAAAAAATAAACCCAATACAATCAAACACTGAACTCTGCTAAATAGGCTTGGTGGACAATTTAGTTATTTAAAGGTCCCTCACACCTATAAGAGTTAAGGCTGAAATGAAGTTTATGAAATATCCAGGGATGGGAAGGGCCTCTTGTTTCTGGTTCATCGTAGCTCTGCTGAAATCTCAGTCTGAATCTATAGTGATGTTGGCAATTGGAACTCTCAGTTCCTGTGCCCCTTGTGGCTAAACTACAAGACCTGCACTTGCATGCAAGGTCTCAAAACCTGCCATGCCTCCCTCAAAACAACGAACCCAACCCCAACCCCCCAACGACCCCCATCTTGGTTGCTTTTCTCATTGCCGAGACAAGATACCTGATATCAAAATTAAAGAAGGAGAGGTTAATTTAGCTCATAGTTGGTGGAGGTTTCAGCCCATACTCGGCTGGCTCCAAGACAGAGTGGCACATGGCAGAGGGCAGCAGTTCATGATGGCAGGAAAACAGCAAAATCAGCAGGAGCAAAAAGGAGTAAGCAGCAAGAACAAATCTCTTTCCCTCCCTTACACTGTTTGCAGGCTACCTGCCCCAGAGCAGGAATAGCATTCACACCCATGATCGCAGCATTGGATCACAAGTCAGCCAAGATCTCTAGAAGACAACACCACAACTGCATGAGGCTTTAGGGGGACATCTAGACACAAACTATAATGCCCCTATTCTCCCACTGCATTCTGACACTTGAGAAGTCTGTGGGTTTGCACTTTTACCGCGGCTTGCACTCTTTCATTGTAACAACACACTGATAACCTCTCTTTCCTGCCTACCTTTCTTCTGGTATCACAAAAAATGGGTAGGGGGATTTTTCAGTGGATTTTCATCACTGAGCTTAAGATACAGTAAAACCAAAGCTGGAAAGAGAAGTATCATGCAGGCAACTTCTGCTATGACTGAATTTTTTTGAAGCATGCAGAACTGTTTACTTTGAGGGAACTGATGAAGTAAAGGGATAAAACTGGAGCAAATTCCAAAATAACTATAATTCTCAAGTATGCTGCCAGACTAACAGTAATCCATCTCACTTCACAAAAAGTTTTGGACAATTTCTGTCATCTCCAGTTTTTAGAAGCATAAATCTTGAATTTAACTTACATTTTAAATAACTTATCCAAGGTAAGCTCACTAGCTCCATAACAAGACTCAACTTCAAAGTCTGACTTACTGAAGACACTTTTTTGGAGTCTAGCTTTGAGGAAATGGCTAAGGAAAGAATAATGAGTTAGCTCATGATGTTCACACTGACTTAGTGACAGGAGCCAGCAAGCACTTTTCAGAAGAAGTACAGAGATTCTTTGAAGCATTTTTGAGAAGTACAGAGACTTTCAACTGGAATTTTCCTGGTGTAGAAGACAAAAACAGAAATAAGTTTGAAGAAACTTCAGGTTTCAAATAGAAACCTGAATTCTAACAGGGAACTTAGAAAGGGAAGTGCCCTCCAAATCTACACTCTAGGTCTGGAACTTTCCACCTGTGACTAATTCAACTTATTCCAAAAGGGAAGATATGCTTTGCACCAATACTTTTGAGCCAGGATTCTTTTTTAATAGATTCCAAATGAAAACCCTTGTTCCCTTCAAGGGACAATCTCTTCTTTTAATGCCAAAGATTTACTGTTTGATGGAGGAAATTCTGTCAAATATGGTTCCCATTCCATAGTCATCAGAAAACACATGGGAAGAATATATAGACTTCCTGAACACACACATACACGCACACACACATGCACACATACACACAAATAGGAATAATTTGCCCAAATAATTTGATGATGACATTTGGAATTGATCTCATACATATTAAACCCTCTGAAAAATCCATGTCTATGAACAGAGGCTTTAAATAGTAGGAAGCATTGTCTACAAAGGTCAAATACCCCCTCTTGTGGTAATATGGCATATTTTATTTCCAGATGATTTCTATAATAGAGCTCATGAGATGGTATTTCAAAGAGTAATGAGTACTTGAGAATACCTTGTGTACTTAAAACGTACTTAGTGCCTTTATGCCTTTATACTATAATGTCAGTGCTATTTTAAAGTATTGATTATATCCTCCTTATTGATCCCCATAAACTTCAATTTTCAGATGAAAAAAACTGAGACTCAGAAGCTTTGCATTACTTCTCCAGTGTGGCCTCACTAGGTAGTAGAAAAATGAGGTGAAATAAAGACTCTGTATGACTTGCCGTTCTATCAAAACAACGCACTATTCAGAAAGTTGAGCCAAAGATTTCCAACACTTACGAGGGCTAAGGCTGAAGAACTAATAAAGAATCCAAAGCTACACCAATCTTGGAACTAAGTGAAGCGTTCACTACTCAGGCACAGAAAGATCTCCCTCCATAGCTTGGCCTTCTACATAATGCTTGTTGCTTGTCAGCTAATCAATTACATGCCAATTCATCATCCTACTTGGAGTGCCGATACCTGATCGACCATGCCAGGAACTGAGCAATGATGACCAAAGTGAGTAAGATTTTTTGGCCGTGTAAAGCATATATTTTGCCTATATGTTAGTTTCTGTTACTATATATTCAATTACCACTAAATCATCAGGTGATGACACCACCCATTATAATATGCAATTCTCCAAGTATATAATTCTCTAAGTCAGAAGTCTGAACACTATCATTTCAGGCCCTGCTTGAGGGTAAAATCAAACTGTGAGTTAAGTTCTGTTCCTACCAGGAGATTCTGAAGACTCCACTTCCACATTTGCTATAGTTTAAATATGTCCCCAAAAGTTCATAGTTAGAAAGTACTTACCAAATACATTTTAATGGTCTTGAGAGATGGAATCCTTAATAACTAATTAGGATTAAACACAATTATGGTAGTGAGTCCCTGGGATGGCATTAGTGCTTTTGTAATAACAGAAAGAGGCCTGAGATTGTCTCTCCAGGTGATAGATAGCCTCTCCTGTGTTAGGATGCAGCAAGAATGCCCTCCCAAGATGCCAAGCAGAAGTTGACACTGTGCTCTAAGATTTTCCCTGCTTCAAAACTGTAGGCAAACAGAATTTTAGAATTTGGGGGGATGTTGTTTTGGTTCGCTTTTGTCCTTTTGAGACAGGATATCACTATGCACTTCAGGCCAGCCTAGAGCTCACTTCATAACCCTGGCTGGTCTCACACTTGGAATGATCTTCTTGCCTCAGCCTCCCACGTTTCAGTTTTAGTAAGCAGCCCAATGTCATAGCCTGCATCTGGATATCTTTCATGTGTTAAAGGACTGATCCTCAGCCTTGGTGCTCCCAAGAGGTGGTGGAACCTTTGAGAGGCAGAGCCCAGAAGGAGATATTTAGGTCATTAGAGGTATGCGGGAGATAGAGGGACCCAGCCCCTACTCTTCCTCTCTTTTCCCTTTTTCTGCCTTGAAGCAAGTAGTTTGCTTAATGACACACTCAGAAAATGATGCCCCTCTACAGGCTCAAAGCAATGGGGTCAATTCATTATAGACCAAAGCTGTGAGCCAAAAAAAGCCTTTCCCTTCACAATTTGATTTATCTCAGATATTTGTTGTAGTGACAGAAAGCCATCTAAAGTCTCCCATCTCTGCTATTGTGTTATAGCAACAGAAAATGAAATGAGTCAGATTATCCAAGGTTATGAGACTGAGGGCTCCTGTCTGTTGGTAGCTGTATTTCAGAGAGCTCTAGTTCTTATACACCTTCCTTGTCACACAGCTCCCTCCATTCCCAAATCAACAATGGCACATGCAACGCTTCTCATGATTTCAGTCTCTATAACTTTGTTTTTAGGCCAGCCAGAGACAACTCTGATTCTGATGGGTTTGTGTTACAGTTAGTTTCAAATTATATCATTTTCATTAAGACACTCAGTCTCTTGAAATACACTATCACATAATCACAGGAGTGATATGCCACAGCATTCCCCAGTTCTACCTACCTTCAAGGAATGATAAAAAGGTGAACGTCATTGAAAGTCACACTTAGACATCTGCCTTCAGCCATGGGCAAGAGAGTAATGCAACAAAATCATAATGTTTTGTTACAAAGGCTAAGAAAAGAAAGAGGATGTAATAAGAGGGAGACCTGAATAAAGAAAACAAGCTAGCTTCCCTGCAAACTTCAAGACTCCAGGACCAAGAGGACTATCTTCAGAAAGGCCTGAGACGGGATAAAATTGAGAGTACTTGGAATGGAGAGAGGCTTAACAAGGGAGAAAGACAGAGCTGGAGAACTGAGCCCAGACTAAGTATGCAGGACTTTACAGGCCTTGTTAAGGAGTCCGAATCTACTTTTAATGTGTCTGATACTCTTTTTATCATTTTAAACTCAGGACTAGTATGATTTAACTTGTACTTTAAAAGATGACTTTAGATGGTAGGAGAGAAGGATTAGAGAGGAACCATAGAAACAGAGCAAATAATTGGGGACCTGCAAGGAGCCAACAAGGCAGTGGTGGTGACTGGAATTACCCTGAAGGGCACAAAGGGGCTATTCCAAAGTTGCCCTGGGAGCTACAACTGGCAGGATTTTCTGATAGACCGTAAGTTCATTGACACATATCATCACTCAACGTTGGGATTTTTCTGACATTAGTCAACACAGATATAATACCATGGATGGATATATGACTAGGTAACGTAAGCAAGAGCATCAGTTGGAACCCAAGAAGAACTGAGGTGTCCGTGACTGCACCGAGCTCAGCGCAAAGGAGACTTTACCAGAACACGAGGTAGAGAGGACACTGGCTGCCAGCCTTGTGCCTCTGAAACAGGTAGCAGAGAAGGCTTTGGTACAGAAAAATAAACCTCATGCCAGGCAGTCTCCTTTCACACGAGAATCTGAGAATCTGCCTCTAGACCACAGGATGTGTATCAGTAAGGACGACTCTGTGTGTGTGTGTGTGTGTGTGTGTGTGTGTGTGTGTGTGTGTGTGTGTAGGGATGAAATCCAGGGCCTCATTTATACTGATCTGTATCTCCTGCTCTATATTTTTATTTTGTGATAGGATCTTATTCAGTGACCCAGGCTGGCCTCAACTTTGTAATCCTCCTGCCTCATTTTCCAAAGGATCTGAGATTACAGGCATATATTATCACTCCCAGTAACAATTTTTACAGATATATTCTCCCCTGCTATATGTCTGCTTTTGAAAGATCACAAAAGTTGTCATCAAACCCAAGTCTCACCCAAATTGTTATCAAATCTACGAGGAAGTCTGGGTAATGAGAAGGCAAAATCTTACCTCTATGAGAGTGTATGGTAATAGGAAGAACAGTATGTAGAATCGAAGCAAATTATTTCATTCTACTGTAGCTAAGAGAAGAAAATATTTTAAAGATCTTTATAGTCTCAGAAACATTTAAGATGTAACCTAATTTTCAAGAAAAGCATAAGCCATTGTAAAATACTACAGACATTCACAGTTACCTTCATTATGTAGAATATGCAGTCAAAAGCACACACATAAATGAGAGGTTTTTTTCTCCTTTCTGGGATTACTCAAATAAATATTGGCATTATATATCTGTTCTATTCTATTATGCTCAGCCACAAAACCATTTCAGCCCCTTTCCTCTTCTTAGACACTAGCTCCATAATGATTCCACATCTGTTCATATCCTTTTAACTCTTCTTCCATCATTCAGGAGTCATTATTTTAATAAGAGATCTTCTGTGGCCTCAAGGTTTTAAAACACAATGGCGTACTTTTTGCACAAAATAATCCCTTAAAATTCCTTTCATCTCTTCATATTTATATCTCCTTTCTTGTTCCTAACATGATACGATGTTGCCTTCTTTTTATGTCATCAAAATCAGCAGAAAAATTTCTAATTTAGTCATCCTTTCATGTCCCAACTTTTGGTTTCATTTATCTTTTTAACTCTTCTTTATTTTCCAGTGAATCAACATAAATGCAAACTTTTTATCTTTATGAATCCCTACCTTTTGCTTTGTTGTATTTTGTTTCTAGTTTCTTGTTTGTGCTGTTCTATAATTTATTTGAGGTTTTCGGTCATTTTCAAAACTAAAGGTAATCTATATGATGCTCTGTGGACTTTAGTTTTGTCCCATGGGATTTGGTAGTGGAATATTTTCTTTTTTATGACTTTTAAGAAAAATTTTTTCACATATGATGTGTTGGAATATTTATGAATGTTTTTAAATTATGCAAAATTCATTCTTGGTCCACTTTTCATTGTTGATTCCCAGTTTTATTAGCTTATTATGAAAGAATGATTTTTATAAACTTTATGCTTTGGATGAGTTATTAAAGTTTCCTTCTGGTTAAGCACAAAGCCTAGAGGCCTAAAAGCTTTGAACTTTAAGAAGTGTTTCTAAAAGGCATAATAAACAAATCACATGTTCTCCCCAGAGTTATACTCTGTATTGGTGGATATGTGCTAAATAACCTAATTTAGATTGTATATTACTTTATAGATTTACTCAATTTCTATATAAAAATCTGCTCATATTCTGTTGTTTGATTTGTCAAACTTATGTTAAAATTTCCCATTATAATTGCATTTTAAAAATAAATCTCTTTCTGGTTGTGGTGGAATAAGCTGAGAGAGGCTGAGACGGGAGGATTACTGGAGTTTGCAGCCAGCTTGCACTGCACAGTGAGTCAAGGTGAGTATGAACTACATATCACAACCCTATCTCAAAAGATGGAAAATAAATTTGAAGTATTTTGAGATTTATTTCTTCAGACATTTATATTTATTAATAATTATTATTTCTCTATCTAAACAAAAAGAAAACCATATTCAGTAATTAATGGCAAATGAAGTAAGCACATAGATATAAATAAATATACTAGAAGAAAAAAGAATATAGCACTAAAGACTTTTCCAAACAAGGCTCCAAAAATGACAACCCATAAAGACATTCTTGACCACAATTTTTTTTAACCACTTAAAACACAAAAAAAATCTATAAATAAAATCAAAAGGCATTAAATGATGATGAGTGTAATGATGTAGGTTCCTGGGAAACCTCTCTTGGGACATGTGTACAACCTGCACGCCCTCTACCACAATGAGGCTTTCTCCTTCTGACCACCGAATTTATCAAATTAGCTGAAGCCTGTGTTAGTCACTTTTCCATCAGTACACAAAATGCCTGATACAACTCAATTTACAAAGAATAAAGGTTTATTTTAGCTCCCAGTTTTAGAGATTCCACTTCATTATCAGTTGGTTTCATGGCTTTTGAGCCTTTAGTGAGGAAGAACATTGCGGAGGGGGGCCTGGGGCAGAGCAAAGGCACTCATCTCATGGCCAGGAAGGGAGGGAGGAAGGAAGAGTGAGGAGGGAGGGAAGAGGGAGGGAGGGAGGGAGAAGAAAGGACATCTCTCAGATGTTCCTATTATTACGATGCCGTCTATCTTAAGATCCTCCCCACAGCTGATCTGTTGCTGGTGCCATGCTATTAGACCTCCAGAGCTGTGAGCTAAGTAAACCTCTTTTGTCTATAAAGGTATTCAACCTCTAGTATTTTCTTATGCTAATAGAAAAGGGACTAACACAAAGATCTTTCTGCCTTTCTTCGAAGAAACATGATAATATGAAAGTCTGCTATTTTGTGTTCAAACTTGTGAGTCTGGTTTCTCCATATAAGTTACAGGAAAAGATCTGTCCTCAGGGACACTGGTACTGGATAATATAACTGTAATCAAACTAACAGAACTAGTAAAACATTGAAAACTGAAATAACAGGCAACTGGCTATTATCCCCAAATAAACACCCATAAATAAAATTTTTAAAAAGTTACTAGAAAATTGGGCAAAGTCTAAGGCATGTAAGCTATGCAGAGAGAAAATATAAATGACCAGCAAGTATATTAAAAGATTCTCAACCTAACTCATAGTCAAGAAATACAAATAAAGCAATAAAACTGGCTTATGGCCAAAAAATTGGCATAAGTTGAATAAATCATACTATCAGATGCTGGTTGACATTCAAATAGATGAACATTCATTGTGAGTAGAAGCATAAATTACTATAATATCTTTGCAAATATTTTAGCAAAACCTACTGAAAGTTAAAACATATAGAGGCTTATTCCTATAATTTCATATTGGAAGACCTAAATTTAAAAATAAAAGTGATTGTGAAGTTATAAATACGATGCATTGATTGCAACATTATTTTCTACAAACGTCTTGGATTCTATCATCAGGTAAAGGACTGCTTAAAACAAACATGGTTTACTTGTGTTGGAGAATATTAATCAGTTACAAAAACGGACTGGGATCTACATCCATTGGCCCACATGATCTTCCAAGAATACCTTATTACATTAATTAAATATAAAAAGATTAAAACAAAAGATGACAGACAAATATTAGATAAGACAAAATCAATAAGATATAACAATATATAGAAAAAAGAATAATTGTATATTCATAACAATGTGTCTCATATACATGTGTATGCACAATATATTCATTGGTAATCCTTGGAAGCCTGAAGGATTTTCAATAAATATTTTTGAAGTAGTCTTTAATGCTTTAGAAATTATTTCATCTTTATAGTTTTCTAATATTATTTGAAGCACAAAGCAATAAACATGTTTTTATAATAAAAATCTGTTTTCATATAAATAAAGAACTTATGGAGAATTTATAGATCAACTTAGAGAACAGTTGATATTTTTGCAGTACTTTTTTCTTGTGTAGGATAACAGAAATTATTCTATGGACTTGAGGCTCTGCTTCTTGTGTTTCAGATAGGTTCTATAGTTTTCTTCATGGACTCATCAGTATTATATATATCTTATTGGTTATGCTAATTAGATCTGTTTCTAATTTAACTCTCAGCCAGCTATTGTTAGTATATAGTAAGAGGACTGAACTCAATGTATTTCTGAGGGACAGGCTGCCTGAAGAGAACCTGACATCTTGGTTTCGTGATTTACATCAGTAGAGACACATGTGGCATCTTACCCATCACAATAATGCTTGTGGTTTGTCTCTGAAAGATGCTTTCTCTTGGTCAGAAAGCATCCTGTGGTTTCTGATTAATAAGCTTTTTAGGAATCTTTCAAAACTTTTTAAATATACATGAAGAGTTTCATCTGGTCTTTTTTGCCTATTAATGCCATCATTATGACTTTTCCATTTCTGAGTTTCTGAGAAAAAATAAACAAACAAACAAAATCCTTACCCCTTCCAAACATAATATTCTTTTATATATTAATTCCATTGTTTTTTAATTTCCCTTAATATTTACTTAAACATTATTTGTTGTGTGTGGTTTTCTAGTTTTATAAGCTGTATTTGTCAGAATTTCTTATTTTCTGCTAACTTCGCCAAATGCACTGGAAAGTTTCCACTATTTTCTGCTCTTTTAAGTGTTTGAATTGTATAAGAACTCTTTTTAAAAGGTCTGTTAGACATCAAGTCTCTGAATTACTCAACCATTTAGCATGGCTATTGTAGGTTACTTTTATTGTCTAATAGAACGGGTGCTTTAAATGCAAAATATGTTCAAGAAGACTAGTGATAAAATAAAAAATAATGATAAATGAAAAATGAGTTTTGGAAATCATCTGCATGGAAAAATTCCAAATAGCTATAATCATATACATTCAAACAAACTAGACAGACATACAATATAAAACTTAAAGAGGTTACTTCTGGAAAACAGAGTGACTGGTTGTTGTTTTTTTTTCTTTGATCCTTCTTGTTTGCATACTTCTAGTCTTCTCACCACACACAAATAGTGTTTTTGCACTAAATTAAAAATTAGTGATGTGTTAAAGAAGTGGTGCTCTTAAAAGTAAGAGCTCAGGCTCAAGAACATCAATGATACATTTTTTTTTTTCCTCTTTCTAGTACTGAGGATTGAAGTCAGAGCCTTCACACTGAGATACATTCCTGTCGCTTTCATTTTCTTCTTCTTTTGAGACAGGGTCTCACTAAGTCATTACTGATCCAGGCTAAGCTCAAACTTATGATTCTCTTGCCTCAACCTCTGAAAGTGCTGGTATTGGAGACATGGAGTTCTATGCCTGGCTAACATGCTTTTGTTCGCGATTGGATGCTAACAAAAAAGAAAATACATTTAATGAGAACATGGGCTGTGTTGTTTGTCTTGGTTTGACTCATGTGATTTGACCATGGTTTTTCCATTTGATCCATCAATATTGTTATGGTTGGGACAGAAATGTGTCCCATAAGAGCTCATATATTACAAAGAGAGGTGGTGAATCCTTAAGAAGTGGAGCATGATGGGATTTGGTTGAGTCACTAGGGAACTGCCCTAAGATGAGATTAAGATGGTTAACATTGGACCCTGAGTTGTTCTCATAAGAATGAGTTGCTGTAAAAGAGCCCTTCTTGTGCCTTGGCTACTTGTCTCTAAATTTGAGATGTGAGTCTCTCTCTCACTCTCTCTCTCTCTCCCCTCCTCTCATTTTGATGCCACCACCATGAGGTCCTCATCAGAGCCAAGCCGTTGCAAGTGTCATGCTCTCAAACCTCCATGGCTGTGAGCTAAATAGGACTCTTTTCCTTATGAAATACCCAGCCTCAGGTATTTAGTTATATAAATGAAAAAACAGACTAATGTAGATAACAAAAGGAAATCTAAGGAGTGGAAAGCCACAGGCATAATGAAAAGTTCTTAGACAAGAAAGAGCTGCTAAACCTAGTGGGTGCAGTAACCCACCAAAGAAAAGTTCCAACACCCCTGATTAATATATTTGGTAGAAATTTTTTTTTTTCAGAACCATGGATTGAACTCAGGCCCTTGCACTTGCCAGGGAAGTGCTTGTTCCACTGAGCCATCTCCCCAGCCCCTCCTTTTGTAGAAATTTCTAAGAAAAAAGTTGACCACCCAGAAAAATGCTGCCTTGGTAATACTTCACTACAGCTGCACCCTGGTGGCTGTCAAATGGTGTCAGTTGCTCAGTGTAGAAGTAAAATCACACTGAAGGGGCATTGAAAGCAGACTTAATCCAACCCAGACCCCTCCAGCACATCTGTTTTATTTAACACCTGTGAGTTCCTCCAACTCCAGGCCCACACTATGTTCAGAGATTCCCCCCTCGGTCTCCACAGAGACCCTCTCCCAGACAGCAGGTGTGTCTGAGACTTGCTGGAATGTAGTTCCTGAGATAATGCATAGGACGGCAACTGCCCATCGATCTCTTTTAGCTTATTTCTGCCTGCATCCAAACATTATTAACCAAGTCACAAATTCGGCAGAACCAACTATAAACCTTCCTGCCGACAGTGAAGTAAACTCATTTTCCTGAGGGCCTAAGAGGGTCTTCATTCTTTGCCCATCTACACACACACACACACACACACACACACACACACACACACATTCACACACCACTCCAGGTTGACCCATCTCTGGTTTCCGTATAACTGGAATTATTTGTGTAATTGTATGCTATGGTACTGAGTCATCTTAATGCACAGAAATGCATATAAAACACCTCGATCTGCCCACTGCACCTCCAATTCTGCCCCTATAGCTTCCTCTTCTTTATCTAATTTCTATTCCTTTTTTTTTAGGGGATGGGGTGCTGACAAATTCCTAAACCTATGTCCTTCCCAAGTCTACCCTTAAATCTCTCTCAGACACCCTCTCTTTGTGTTCCTATCTCTCTTGTAGTAGATCATACTGTCACCCAATTATAAGCTCACCTGCCACAATGAATGGGAGCTCTTGAGATATTAGTACTTATAGCAATAGTAGCATTTAATACTTTATTCTGTCCTAAGCACTTGATGTTTCTTTCCTCCATTGCACTATGTATGTATTTTCTCATATTTATATCCATTTGTCATTCTATAAACATTCTGTTTAATATTTCATACCTTATACTTAAAATATTTGTATCATTTCTTACACTAACCCACAGGTAGAGTCTATCATTATTCCCATTATGCTGGTGTATATAAATTGAGCTTTAAAGAGATTTAATAACCTGCCCAAGACCAAGAACTAGTAAGTGGTAAGCACTGGTCATGACTCAATACTTGGCACGGAAGATAAACATCTCTAATCTGAACATCCCAAATCCCCTCAAATCTGACCTCAGGTAGGTCATGACAAAAGGCAGGCACACAAAAAATATTGTCAAAGCTCTCTTCATGAAGCATAAATAATTATGTGTTTAGACCTAGGCTCTATTCCCACAATACTTCATTATGTCTATACAAGTGTTTTAACTTTTTTAACGTATTTAGTACAGGGTCTCACTATGCAGATCTAATTTGATCCTTCTTCTGTTCAGCCTCCCAAGCACTGGGATTACAGGCATGTGCCACCATGCCCAGCCTCATTTCCCATCTCAGTGCACACCAGGGATGAGGCCGGCACAGTAGGCCCCTGCACCTGCCTAAGCAGGCGCTTTAATCTGCTGAGCTATCTGGCCAGCCCTAAATATTTCAAATTTTGAAAAAATTCAAATCCTGAAATAAGGAACACTCAACCTTAGTTGAAACAGACTTAGTTATCTTATAGCCCCAGGATGTTAAGAGACTACATAAGACATAGAAGATGCCTAACTTGTGCATGTTCAACACATACGTCACATTTCACAATAATACATTTGTATATCTGCTCATTCACTAGTTCAATTGTCTGCATCATCCCTTTGACCACAAAGCCCATGAGAACTTCGTTACCTTGGTGTTTCTGGTGCCCCGCTCAACAAGAAGTGAGGAAGGAAGGTTCAAAATCAGTGCACGGATATGGTACCCACAGCCCTCAATTCCACTCTCAACATTTTATGGCTAATGCTCTGCCTATAATTGTTGCTCAGTACCTTTCAGGCACTGAGTAGGGTGAATGTTTTTGTTGCATCTCCCCCCCCCCACCAGTTGCATTAAATGACTTTGTATCATTGTTGAAAACACAAGGGAGAAGTCGCTCACTCATTTTCTCAAGAGTAAGTTCCTCCAGAAAGAGAAGGAGTTTCCCACAAGCCTTCTCCTTGCTAGGAGCTTTAACTCCTGGAGCTTTGGTTTAATTTGTCTTTTAAAAAATAAAGAAATGTGACACCTTACTCATCCCCAAGTGTCCTGGACCAAAAATCTTTTACAATTTTTCTTTTCCTTTCCTAACAGGATGATATTGTCTCAGACCCTTACCTCGCCTCAAGACTGCAAATAACTTTCTCTACATAAATCAGAGGGTCTCAGATAGGGACGTTTGGCAGCAGATCACTAACACATCCCTCTGAGAGACAGTGAAGTCTAGAGCGCTATGGCGACTTCAGTGTTGTCAGGATAAGCAGATCCTGAGAGCTTGGGCCCCTTGGCTGACTCCTGTTTCCACGGTAGGCTGCTGCCTGTCATTCTTGGGCTTTGCTCTCATTTCTTAAGGCCATTTTTTGGCCAGGCTCTTTTATGGCCAGTCTCTTTCCTATGTTACAAGTAGAACTAGGCTTGTTCAAGAATATAAGAAACTGTACATTTTAAATATCAGACTGACAGTGAGTCGTGCAACACAAAAAGATTACATTTCCTATAAATGTGTTTCCACTTGATCCTAGCCAGCAGGAGTCCATACCCTGTGCGCATTTCGTGGCCATACCCACCATCCTGTGGAGATGTCAGGTACTGCATGTATTAGGATAAAATCTCCCCAAATTCTGGGCTGAAGTTGGCTTAAAAAGAATTCCATGAATAGATTTTGACCCACCTTGATTTCTGTGTCTGTGAATGGAGCTAAATATGACTGGCTGGGGTGGGAGTGGTATAGAGATATCAAGAGGCTGCAGAGTAAGGAGAAAAGTCTTGCTAAAATCTATAACTGTTCATTTCACTTGAAAATGTAGAGCAGGGGGAAATCCTTAGCAAGGGTAGTGGGATCTATGCTGAGTGACACCTTGCCAACGCCAAGGGCTTTCACACATATTTCAGCATATTGTCCTCAGCCAAGCAGACTTACATAATGCAACCAACATTCATGATTATCATTTGTATGAAAATACCATTTAATGTACGTATGTATTTATTTATTTACTTTTCATTTGTGTATTTGGTGCAAGGTCTCACTACGCAGATTGGAATTGTAGTGATCCTCCTGTTTTCAGCCTCCCCAGCGCTGGGATTACAGGCCAGTGCCACCACACCCAGACTCTATAGCGGGCTCAGTGTGCCCCACGGGCAGGGCCAGCACAGCATCGAACCCTGGTCCCTGCACTTGCCAAAGCAGGCCCTTAGTCTGCCAAGCTACCTTGCCAGCCCTCACAGAACACCTCAGGATGATGTATTCAAGCCCAGTTGGCTGTCCACAGTGGCTCTAGCACTCTTGAACCTTCTAGAACTTCAGAAAACTTAATCTATAAATATGGAAATACAGAAAATGAGAATATACCTTACATAAACATATTTGTCTACTTTACAATTTGAGAACTAAGAATTATGAACAGTAAGGCAGAAACAGAACACTTGAATAGATTTAAATCTCTTCTAAAATATACCAGTTAAGTTGCATGTATTAGTTCTTATGTGAGTTAGAAATGGTCATTGTTTCATGAGAGCATTCAGTGAGGATGCTTTCTTCAGAAAGTATTTAAAGTGGCTGAGAAATTAATGGCCATTTATTATTTGAAATAATCTGAAGTCCAGGAGTGGGACCTTTTCAAAGCTCGATCAACATGGGCGTCAAAGACTCCAGGTCTTTATTTTTGCATCTCAGTTCTCATCTTCAGGGTATAAACTTTAACCCTCTACTGAAAAGAGGGGTATTCACACCCACGTGTCTCTTCTGAGCACACTTCCAAAGCTCTTGGCAGTCTGCCCCTCCACCCATCCACCAGGATTGATCAAACGCTTTGTCTTAGCCTCACGGACAGCACTTGCTTGCACTGCATTCAGTCCTGTGGTGGGAGAGAGGTCCATAGTTCTCAGCATTGGAGCGGGTATTAAATAACTATTCAATAGTCCACTAACAATGCAATTGGTATCTCTTACCTTTACATGGGCCAACATGTGGCTATTGTTGTTTTTAATTCTCATGTGATCATTATACTTCGAAGATTCCCTATCTCACCTTATATCCCATTGCTACCCTTCTTGCATTCTGCACACATATAAACACTCTCTCTCTCTCTCTCTCTCTCTCTCTCTCTCTCTCTCTCTCTCTCTCTCACACACACACACACACACACACACACACACACCTATATACATTCATATGTGCATACAGCTTCACTGCATTTAGAGAACGATAATGTACTGAGTCCTTATGAGCTAGACACTATGTCAACTGTGGGGATACGGTAGTGCCATAAAGAAGGCTATAGGAAGAGCAGTTTCTCCACCTTCCCTCCTTCTATCAAGTCCACTTTATAGATTGATCATAGTGTTTCAGCCTCAGGTAGGATATAAATGAGAAGCAGGCAGGAAGGAACCAGTTCAGTGTCACAGAGCTGCTGAGACAGTCCTGGGACCAGGACAGAAGGCACCTGGGTTTTGCTTTGGTTTGCTCTGCCAATTAGTCTCCCAGATGGCCATCTCTCAGCAAGCAGCAGGGAGCAGTTTTCTTCTATGGTTTTGGGGGAAACTGCTCACCTGGTGCATCAGGCTTGCCTTCCACTGCTGAGGCTATACAGGACACTGATACTATACAGGAGCAAATGAGGCCCTGTATTTTTTTTTCTGTATTTAGTGCAGGGCCTATAGAGTCTCACTACACAGATCGGACTCGTAGTGATTCTCCTGTTTACAGCCTCCCAAGGGCTGGGATTACAGGTGAGCGACACCACGCCCAGTCTCAGTCACCCTCTCAACATGGAATGCACATCAGGGATCTAACCCCAGCCACTGTGCATAGGTGCTTTAGTCCTCTGAGCTATCGGGCCAGACCTGCAGACCGAGCTTTAAGAATGGCATAAGTATAGGCAAGGGACAATTTTTGAAGAACTATGTAAGAAATCCTTGGCTCGAGTGTATCTTCCTTCACTTTGAAGCTCACTAAAAATGTTCGGATAGACTCACAATTTTTTAGTATTTAAAGAGAAATATAAAAATTAAAGATGAAGAGGCCTGGGAGATGGCTCAGTAGAATAAGCACTTCCCTGGCAAGCGCAAGTGTCTGAGTTCAATCCTCAGTTCCGCAAAAAAAAAAACAAAATTAAAATTAAACATTAATAAAATTTTGAGTGATATTCCCTCCCAGATAATCTGGAGCATTGAAGTCAGTCCAGGGCAAGGGCTTGGTAATAGAAACAATGGTTCCACTGAGCTATGTCCCTTGCAATACTGAGCTTTCTGAAACTCCCTAACTATGTTTGCATAAGTTTCAGGTATTTATCTTAGCTTCAAAGTCTCTTGGCTGTTTTTCTTAAGGATAACTCTCTCAACATTCTATATCGTTATGGTTTATGTCTAGATGTCCCCCCAAAGGCTCTTAGGTGGGGCCTTTAGGAGGCAGCTGGATCATGGGTGTGTGATACTGGATGAATCCACTGATGACTTATAGCTGGGCGTGATATTGGAAGGGGAACCCCGGTGGGAAGAGGCGAATCACTGTGGGCCTGATCTATGGCCTGGAGATACATGCTTTGAGTGCTTGCTGTTTCCTGCCTGCCCTCTCACAGGCTGTTTCTGCTCTGCAAAATCCCTCTGGCCTTCTGCCCCTCCCTGGGAGCCCGCCATCTATGGACTGAAGCCTTTACAAACTGTGACCCAAGATAAACTTCTCCTCCTTTAATTTGAGCTGGATATCAGCTATGACTAAGACATTCATAATTTTATGATTTTCTTTACAGTTCTATGTCAGTGTTCACACCTGTCAACATTCTCTGTACCTCATGAAAAAATTTCCTGTAAGGAAGAAATAAAATTTTTAATATCACCTGAACTTGAAAATAATGGAGCAGGCCTCCATAAAATTAAGTAATTGGCAGCTGAGTACCAACCCCAAACTTTCCAGTCCACCTGCTTCTGGGATCCTGTGACAGGTTTAGCAGCTGAGCTGCTTCTGAAGTCCTGAATACTTTAAAGACACCTTTGAACAGAAGCTGTGCTTTGAGGCTGGGGAAATAGCTCAGTAAAATAAGCACTTGCCTAGTAAGCGCAAGGTCCTGACTTCAATCTCCCATACCACAAGAATAAATAAATAAATAAATAAAATAGAAATTATCTATTCCCTCCTTGTATGGGTTTATGACAAGTACTTCTATTTTATATGCTTAAATATAATACATATTGGCCTTGAGAGTTCCCTAGAAATCTTGATGAATGATATGTATAATATAATTATGATTATATAAATAACATATAACTATTATATATATATATATATATATATAATTAACTATGTCCCACCACTAGAATGAAAATTTTTTTGGAAACAGTATTTTATCTATCTTCCTGTGTCTAAAATTAAGTTTTAAATAAATGGTAATTAAATGAATTAATGTGCCACAATCCCACTATTAAAATAGATGCCTATCACAAATTCTTTAAAATGAGAAACTTATTTTAAAAGGTAATGAAGCCACCTATTTTCTATAACAAAGAATCAATTTATAATCTTCAAGTTCCTTGTAAATAATTCACAAATTCTAAACCCATAGAGAAAAATGTGGACTAGTTTGAATAAAAAAGACAGTTTAAAATCTTGGTATTACCAGAAAAACATAAAGACAAACAACAAACATTTTTATTAATTTTATTGAGAAACAAATAGCAATGAGAATTTCAAAACCAACCAATAGGACAAGCTTAATAATTAATACACTGCATATAGTTGTCTTCATAGTGGTTATTTATAGTACAAGATGCAGACATGATATCCTGTTCAAACACTATTAGTACTATTCTTTCTTCTCATTGAATTGAGAGGAAGTAGCTGTATATTTATGCTATTTTGTATATACAGACACAAAATGGTCCTTCATTTGTATCTCCTTGTTTTGTTTAGTTTTGCCAGAGATAGATTTTCCATTGCCATTAAAATATTGTAAGTGTGTGAATTCAGCAAAATCATCCAATATACTCCAGTAGTCCGTAACAGTAGAGGGTTTTCCGTAGGACTGGCAATGTCAGAAACTGTTGACTTGAGCCCTTTGTAGCCCAGCATATTAATATGGTTTTACTTTTTATACCTCATTTTCATACTTTTCTGCTGGATGGTTAAGACCAGGATACAGCAAGACCTACATAACAAGAGCTAGACGGCTAACGGCCTTCATTTCCCAAGCATTTATACAAATCAGTAGCAAAAGGTGTAGAAATAGAATAAAGAGCAAGGAACAGGCAGTTCCTGGAAAGAAGAGCTACTGTGTCCAGCAATCATATTACAATGACCTATGTCATTCATAATTAGAGAAATAAAAATATGATTTTAACTACTCAGACTGGCATTTGTAAATGCTGCTAATACCACATACTGAACAGTGTGTCAATAAAGAGCTCTCATGAAATATGATAGAGTATAAATAAATTTCTGCACCTTCTTGCAGAAAACTGTGACCATATCAGTGATGGTTTTAAATATATATGCCTTTTAATCCATATATATATATTTTTTCTTTTTATTTAATGTCATCAAACAGAAAAAATATATGAGGTAGTTCTTGTAAGGATTATCTTGTAAAAGTAATGGAGGGCTGTGTTCATTTCTTTTCCTTTTCTTTTTTTCAGTTTATCTTAATGAAGCTAATAGGTTTCATAAAATTAAAGCAAATTGTTAGTGTTTTGTGCGAGGAAATTTGAAACCTGATACATATGATAAACACTAAATTAGTGCTTTAGTATTTTAAAGTAGCTCTGCAGGTGAGGAAGGTGCTTTTTTTTTTAACTAAAAATGAAAACCATATTCAAAATTTTATGAAGTATGGCCTCGCCTCTGCTCTTCATGAATTACAAAGCACCTTACCTTCAAATGACCTGTGTCCCACCCTGCCCAGAGAATCAGCAGTCATTTCATAGACCTCCCACTTTGTTCTTGGTTTTCCCTACTGCAAGTGCCCTCCCAGTCTCCCCTTAATAGCTCATTGAAATCCTACTCTGTTCTTCAAAAGACAACTCATACATTACCCCTTTCATGGAAATGTCCAGGCCTCCATAGTTTTGAACAGAAACTATTATATTCATTTAACTCCACCTTGGGCTGTACTTTGCTCATTTGTACTGGTTGATGGCATTGTCTCTGTTGTTCTAGAATTCTCCACAGTATTTGGAACAGCCTTACACAGACTAAATACTGCATAAATTAAAAATCATTCAGTTCCTTCCTAAACTGAGAAAGCAAGGGAAAACAGTAAGAATGGAGAAATCAGTGCAAGTGGTTTGGTGGGAAAGTGAGGTCAGATGTTTAACATATCAAGTGGTTATCTAGTAAATCTGAGAACTCGCTCCTTTGGAAGGAAGGGAGAAGCCCGGATGTGCACATTGGCCAATTTCCTTGGTTCAGATTCTCCTGGAATGGTTGATTTCAAATTACCAATATGAAGTCACAGAACTCAAGTTGGAAAGAGAAGTACACAGTCAGTTCTCTTGAGCCCAGCTGATCCGGCAGGTTTCAGTCCCCAAAACCAAAGTTACATCAATCATTGTGCAGTGAAAGAGATCCTACATAGCAATCAAGGAGTCTTAATGCTTAGATGAAATAAGGTACTTTACATACACCTTACCTCTTCCTGTTTTGAGGCATTCAAAGCAATATATCGCAAAATATGGCACCTTAACCTACTGAATATTTAAGACGAAGGAACTTGAGAAAACAGCTGAAGCAGGAGACTTCCCTGCTTTCCCCCTGAAGTAGACGATCCAATCTAGAAAAGGACTTTCCATCCTTCCACAGAAGCAGGTCACAAGCCCTCCTATATTCACAGGAAAGGAATGTCTTTATCTAAAAAGATAAAAGGACAGAGAATCTCTATGAAGTAGTCTTTCTAAATTTCTGCAGATTGTCCCAGGGTGCTTCATCAAAGCTCATATTAAAACACACAGGTTGGACTGGGGAGATAGCTCAGCAGTCTAAGCGCCTGCCTGGAAAGTATCCCGTGCCAGCCCCAGAACCAAGAGCACACCATGTAAGCCCTGAATCCATGGAGGCTGAGACAGGAGGATCACTATGAGTCTCAAACTGAGTAGTAGTTCTTATAACAAAAACAAAAAAGACAGGTTAACTATTCCTTTGAGTTTTCATTTCCTTAAGAAGCTTGCAGAACACGGTAAAGCTCACGTTAAATAAATCTGCATGCTTTCTCAATAATCTGTCTTTTGTTACAGGCGTGTTAGCCATAAATTGAGAAGGGTAGTAGAAAAAGATATTTTTATTTTATTTACTATACAATTTAAACAATTTCACTGTTGCCAGACCCTTCCCTTCACTCAGAGTACAATTTCTTCCCATTTTTAGAACTTTTCTGAACTCTCTCATTCCGAATCATGCCCCTGAGAAAATCAAAAGATAGAAAAGACTGACAGAAACCAAAACCTCATTGTTCATTAATTTATAAAACCATGTACTCATTGATAAACTCTTCATCATTCTCTTTCACTTATCCTGGGATTGAGTTTGTCAGGAATAAACTGTGGGAGGGGCAAGAACATACATAAGAAAGCAAATGTTCTTAGAGAGGATGTGCTCGGCGACCATGTCTCCCCATCACTTTCTTGTTGATGCTGAACTGGGTGTCTAATTTTATTGATGAGACAGGAAGAAAAAAAAAACATGTTTTTAAACCATAAATTATTTTCTGCTAGCTTTTTAATAAATAAGTACATATTTTGATTCTACTCATGCTACCTACGGTAGCCATCTCTGATGGGCATAGTCATGTTTTTAGCATATTATTGTTCACAAAATTCTGAAGAAGTCAAATAGCTAGATGTCTGGCCCATTCCATTTGAACACTGTGTACATAGACTCAATACTGGAATATCCTAAACTGGCTATTTTCAGCACTCTGCATTTAAGACATCTTATAGAATGCCTGCATAATGCATATTACTTCAGTAATAACTTTTTCACCAGTATGATCTTAGCACCCAGACATGATGCTATGATGGGTCTGCAGGATTTGAGTAAACCTATTAGCCCAGAGCTTGTTGGGAATGTCCTTTCATCAAGCAGCAGCACTACCTGAGCATATCCACATTTCCTTCTTTGAGGGAGAAAATACAGTAAAAAAAAAAAAAATCAGGTCAAGCTGGGATTGTCAAGCTAAGTTAGCAGCTCTAAATGAAGGCACATGGATCTTTGCCTTTCAGTGGTGTGGAAAATCTGCCAGGGGCTAAACTTTGTTGTTAGATTGGCCTAACAAGCAAGACAGGGTAGCAGGGCTGGGAAAGAAGGGAAAGGAAGAAAGGGAAGAAAAATGTAGCTTCCTGTGGTTTTATGAGGGTCACATCAGCCTTAGGAAGTAGGGATTTGGGGAACAACTAAACATATGCAAATGAAATGCAACTTTTCAGAGGGAATGTGTTAAGTTACTTCATTAACACGGAGGCCAAGGGCAGTCCAGAGCTAATGCAAAGTAGATCTGAGGGTTTCTTTTTGTTTGCTTCCAGGTCTTCAGGGCAGCAGGAGGAAAGGGTGAAAAGGCGAATGGAGAGGTCCTTGAAAGGAAGCAGAACCTGTAAACTCTCCCAAGCCCTTTTGGCTTGAATACAGGCCTTTGTCTCCTACAGGCCATTGCTCTGCTCCCTGAGAGTCCAGTAATGAAGCCCTTGATTAAGACCTCATTAAAAGTGCGTTGACATTCATCATGACCACAGCCATCACTGCAGCCCAGTGAGATGGAAAGAGGATGGGATGGCTGGGAGGCATAAAACCTAAGCGGTAGTTCCCCTTCTGCCCACTCCACAGCTTTGTTTTTCATTTCTTGGGTGACCACTCTCCTCCTCTCTCTATAATGCTGCTTTGAGAACATGCTTTGAAAGTGTGTCATTTTGTGTGTCCTCATTCTCACTTTCCATGTCATTCCTGTCTTCATCTGGTTGTTACAGGCCCACCAGGACCTGCAAAAATACTTATTTCTTGCATCTCATGCTCTGAAGCATCCTCAGCTGCAAACTGCTTCTGAGAAATATAGCCTGATTATAGGGAGAAGGGGGACCTCTAGCTCCGACAGGTCACCGTCCCACACACAGGAGCTCCAGGACAAAGCGAAGACACATGGCTTTCAGCCTCCCTAGACTTGGCTAGCTATGGCCAAAGACAATCTGAGGAACTCTCATCCAGATACAGACCTCTACTGTCGGATCTAGAGCCACACTCAGCAGAAAATCCCGACTGTCTGAAAGAACACTCATTCTTTCAGATTGCTGGCCTTCCATTGCTTGAAGAGCCACCTTTTAATTCTGTATTTCGGTTATAAATTGATGAAAATATGCTGCAGAACTCAGAAACCAATGAATCAAATCTAACTCTTCCCTACCAAAAAGCCAGCATTTGTATCTGTATTAATAACTGGTGTCTGCGTGACTTTTGGTAAAGATAATAATGGAAATGGTTAGTGATGAGGGCTAGTTGTGTAGATAGTCTTTAGCTGAATTCCTGAAACTTCTGACAGCTGAATTTCCTTCTAAAATACAGTTTTACAAAGACCTCTCATAAGTCATTTTAGCAAGAAGCCCTTATTCTCAACATCTGATCACCCTTGATTTCTGATCACGTTGTTCATTCTCTGACTTACCTTAGGGGATATCTTATTGTTGTAGGCAGCTACATTAGATAGAAATATTATAGGCAGTCAGCCAGGGCCAGACCCTCAAAAAGACAATATGGAAAACAAGGTGACTTTGTAATTTTGGAAGACACAGATGCCCCTGCTATGGTCCAGTAGCTTCAAGATGAAACAGTAAACAAATGTCACCACATACTTCCCTAGGGATGGGCACAAGAGATTGATATTCTAAATATGTATCAAGCACCTTGAAAAAGCCAGAGAAAGGGTCACTAACTCAACCCTCAACTGAAAGAGACCCTGTCCCATATTCATGCTCACTTGCTATGTGACTCACTTCCTCATTTGGTACTGGATTTAATCAATCTTACCTGAGCAATGGTTCTTTAATTTCATTGGTCGACCATAGCTTTGTCCCACCTCATGCCCACCTAACCGAGTTCCACGTTCTCCACCTCAGACCCACATAACTGCATGGTTTTACTATAAAAATCCTTGGAAGGGACAGCTTCCGGAGGGCAACCCACTCAAATCCCTCTCTTGGACAGAAGCTTTCTTTCTCTTAGTAAATATATTCGGTTCTTAGCCTCTATTTGTGCCTAAAAATTCATTGTTCGGTTTTAGAGAACATGAGTTCTTCCCAACGTTCCTTTCGGATTGGGAATTTAATTCCCCTAGATCACTATCATCCAACCAAGAGATTAAAATAAATCTTTAAGCCATCATGTGAGCAAGATGATCCAGGACCCACCAGATACTGACTCAACTCAGAGCCCAGGCCCAGCATGTGAGTGAGACAAACCAGGGCCCACTAGAACCTCATTTAACCCAGAGCCCCAATCCAGCATGGAACCTGCAGTAGAACTCCCTGCAAAGAGGCTAGAGGCAAGACCCGCCCAGCTGATTCAGAAACAGAACATTTTGCCAGAGTGGCACAGAGGGTTGAACTCCAAGGGCTGCAACAGGAAGAAGTGGAGCACAGTAGCCAGATCCCAACCACACCCACTTGGTTGAGTTTGAACTTGGTAGATCTGGACCTGGTGCTAAGGTAATCACTCTAAGCTGTACACCAAAGGCTGTAGAAAATGACAAAGAGAAGGAACAAAATGCAGTCTCAGGCCCCAAGCCCACCCAGAACAAATGCAGAAGACACTAACATAGAAGAAATCCAAAATCTCTGAAATAATAGCATGTGAAGTAAAGAAACAACTACAGAAAGGTATAGAGGAAATCAGATCAGAAATAATTTCTCAAGTAAAAAAAGAAATGATAACTATAATGAAAGAAGTACTAAGTGCTTCTAAAGAAGACACTGATACAAAATAAAGCAGAATATAAAAATGATGGAATCCTTGAATAGGCAATATAGGAAAGAAATAGAATGTATGAACCAGATCCAAAGTGATATACAGGAAATTAAAGCCTCAATCACAAGCTGGCAAAACCATTTGAATGAAAGTGAAATTAGACTTTCAAACCTTAAAGACGCTATTGCAGCTAGTGAAAAAGCAAGAAAAGATCTCTTAAAAACAACTAGGATGTAGGAAAAAAAAATTCAACACCTGCAAGGTGATGCAAAGATGAACATGAAACTAGTAGGCATCAGTGAGAAGGAAGGAGTCAATACAAATGATATAAAAAGAATACGGGTAGAAGTAATAGCAGAAAACCTACCAAATATGGAGAAACTATCTGACATTCAGTAACTGAAGCATATACAACTCCAAATAACATCAACCCAATTAAAAACACACCCAGACATATGAAGATGCCAGAAATTCAGCACAGGAACAGTATTCTAAAAGCTGCTAAAGAAAAGAAACAGATCACATTTAAAGGAAAACCCATCAGAATAATGATAGATTTCTCTTCACAAACCATCTTGGCAAGAAGAACATGGAGCAAAGTACTTCAAGTCTTACAAGAAAACAAATTGCAACCCAAACTGATATACCCTGAAAAACTCTCTTTCAAGTATAGTGGAGAAGCGAAATACTTCCTTGACAAAGAAGAGCTTAAGAATTTCATGATGACTACTGAAAGTTGTTCTAGAGAGGGACCAAATTGACCACAACTCCATGAATGAGAATGGAAAGAACCCACCAAATAGGGCAAACAATTAAACACAAGAGAATAAGAGGTATACAATAGTAGTCTTTCAGTTATTCTTTTGTGTACAGCAGCAAAATATTTCCATCAGCACACTCTATAAATGGAATTCTACTGCACCCTATGAGTCATGATTCTGTCTGGGTCTACAAGGTGGACATCAAGGAAACAGTAGTAGCTCAATCACACAAGTGACACCTGGCACCAGTAAGTGTTATGGACATTATCCATGTCCACGACACACTAGAACTTTGTGTGATATCCTATCCCCAAACTGTTAGAAGTGCTGGTCATTTATTTGTCATTCCAGTATTTATCTTCTGTTTTATTCTTAGTAATCTTTACTGTCATGAAAACTTTTTCTTAGTTCAATTGTTTTGAAACATTTAATTTTTAATTAATTAATGTTTAATTTTCTGAATATTGCTTAATCTTAATTTTTGTTTTAAGATTTATACTGTACATTTGACTTGCATTCTATTTAAAAGACATATTTTCTCCTAGAATTAGAAACTTTAAAAAGTATATTTCCATTTTTCCATTGACTGTATATTACTTCTTCCCTATCTTTGATACACACACATACACATATATATATGAAAAAGATATGTGTATAACTTTACATAAGATTGATACTGTTTTATAGAAATCTTTAATGACCTTTTAAATGGGTTCATCTAATATATTTTACATAGTCCTGCATAACTATCATTTTGAGAGCTCTTTATTCTTTTTTTTTTTTTTTTTTTGTGGAATCAGGGATTGAACTCAGGCCCTTGCACTTGCCAGGGAAGCACTTATTCCACTGAGCCATCTCCAGGGCCCGTGAGTTCTTTATTCTTCATCCAGGAGCATACAGCAACTTCTCTTGCCTTCTGAAATAAAATGCTTTATGTTATTTCCTATATGCTACATCGGGAGGTATTAGAATATTTTGAGTTTGTATAACTGGAAAATATTTTACTTTTAGTTTTCAAAAGTATGTTTGCTAAGTATAAAATTCAAAGAGCATCAAAAAAAATCTTTAAAAATTAGGTTTGTGTGAAAGATTAACTATTTCTCCAGCTTCCTCATGCTGAGAGCAGAAATTTTCACTCACTGCCTTGGCAGCAAGGAAGAGCCAGTATTTCCTGGGCCCTCCAGTGGGCAGAGCTGGACTAAAGCTGTATACATACATTTCCTGGCCTTTGTTCTACCCTTTGAATAAACTGAATTATTTCTGTCTTCTTGAGACCAGCTGCCCCCCACCCAATTTGGCCAAATTGAATGAATTCATTCTTCCATTTTTATAGACTTCTTTCATAACCTTAGTGGAAGGTAGGTAAAGAAGTCTAGATTGTTACAGCCCAGATTCAAGCCTCCATCCATGACAGTCACCCGGACCTATCTTCAACAAGAATCCTAATGGATTGGTTTATCCAGGGTATCCTTTTCCCCTGCTGCTTTCTCTTGGTAATTTTCCATCCACCTACCTTGCTCCATGGTTATAAATTGCCACTTATCAATGCTATTGCTGTATCTGGAGTTGAGCTTACTCTCTCTTCTTCACTATAAATTCCCGCTGCAATGATCCCTCTTCCTCCCTCCACTCTCCAAAATAAAGTCTTCCTTACTGTACGTTAATAAATGTCATGAGCACTTTTTCTCTTTAACACTAGAGAAAGAAGGATTAGATATAAATGGTTCTGGCATTCTTTTTTTTTTTTTTTTTTTTTTTTTTTTTTTTTTTTTTTTTGTATTTTGTGCAGGGTCTCATTATGCAGCTCAAACTCATAGTGATCCTCCTATTTACAGCCTCCTCAGTGCTGGGATTACAAGCAATACGCCACCATGCCCAGACTCACAGGGGTGGGGCCTGCACAGCATGTGGTACCAGGGATCAAACTCAGCCCCTGCACTTGCCTAAGCAGGTGCTTAGTCCACTGAGCTATCTTGGAATGTTGGCATTCTTAAAGCCAGTAAATTAACACTCTTCATGATCCCCTTCTAAGATTTAGAATGAATAAGACATGCAGGTCAGATGGAGATAAATATTATTCTGGTTATTGATAAAACCTCGATTGAATAATATAGGCTGGGTGTAGAGCCACATGAGTTTGCTAATTCTGTGCTCCAAGTTCAATAATTGGTTACTGTGATCCCAGGTCCAGCTTAAAGTTTAAGAATCTTCCTAATAAGGTGGAGATACAAAAGGAGACATTGAGCTGGAGTTCTGTGGACAAGCTGGCTTAAAGATAAGTCCAGTA
The DNA here is from genome assembly GCA_004027165.1 of Ctenomys sociabilis. Taxonomy (NCBI): domain Eukaryota; kingdom Metazoa; phylum Chordata; class Mammalia; order Rodentia; family Ctenomyidae; genus Ctenomys; species Ctenomys sociabilis. The sequence goes on along the minus strand of PVKA01000525.1, from coordinate 49,045 downwards.
GACCTAGAGTTTTCTTAAACACTCCTCAGTTAGGCATGGTATAGCTGCTCCCTTGGGGAAGGAGAATGAAGGTGAAAGAGAGGGTGGGAATTTCCCTGGAAACTGGAAGAATTGAAAACAAGCTTTCTAGAAAAGCATACAGAATTGGGAAAACACCTAACTCAGTACCCAAGCTTTGTAACTGTTCTGAATCTTATTTACTAATATGCTATGTTGATATTTTTAATGTATCATCATAGATTAGATTATTTTCTGTATACTTTTGTGCTATCTTTGCAGTTACACTTAAAGCATTTTGTGTCACGATGTGCAATTCACTTGCACTTATCCATCTAAAACCATCCTCCACCATTCTCCTGATTTCTACCCTAGAAGGCCAATTCCTATGCAGGGCATTAACATAACGCTTTGAGCCATGGTTCCTTGTTGGGTTTACCAGTGAAGAACCCAAGAAAGATATTAAAAGATAGACAGATAATGAGATGAAGACATCTATTCTCCCACCCCCTTTATCTTCAAGGTCAATGGAATCTGTTTGAGTTCCAGGAATACTGCAGCTTCTGCCAGCCTTTCTTCTAGATTGTTTTTAAAGATAGGGTCTTGCTATGCAGTTAGTGTTAACCTCATGCTCACTTTCGTAGCTCCTAGGTTGATCTTGAACTCACAGTGATCCTCCTGTCTCAACCTCCCCAGCACTGGGATTACAGGCATGCACCACCACAAACCAGTTCCAGGGCCAGCATTGCATGCCTAGGGATTCAGGGATGGTACAGCATGCAGGGCTGGGGATCAAACCCGTGTTCTTACCACATAGGTACTTACGGCTCTGAACTATCTCCCCAGCCCTTCTTTTGGATTCTGACAACAAGATTCTTTCCTTCCCCTTCTCAGGCCTTGCATTGGTAGCAGGTCTGCTCCAGCATTTCACCACTTTCCCACACCTTTATTTCCTATGCAACTGTGACAACTAGTTGTCTGTGACAACTAGACACTGACCACTGACTAGCAAAATGAACTGGAAAGTCTTCTGTTTTTGTTTATGCTCTGGAACACATTAGATGTTGCCAAAGTTTTTGATGCTTTGAAGGCCACATAACTGATTTCTAATGCCTTCTTGGTCTAATCTTTTATGGATGAGGCAGTTCTTTGACAAATGCTTCAGATTTTTCTCATGATGGTTTCCTTATTATGTTTCTTAAGTCAAGTGTGGTAACATATTTCCTTGAAAAAACATCCATTTATTTAATTATTTTAAATTGCTAACATGAAATCATGTAAGAATGCCCCTTTACTTTTTCACCCATTTAGAAATGGCCAACATAATAATGAAAATCTGCTTCCCATCCAAAAATTTGTAAATTTAAAAATTCTAAATTAATTTGTTGCTATGCAATTGATCCATGAAGCACAGTATTTTTTTGTTATATTTGGCTACACAGGAACTGAGTACTTTTTTATGTTTAGGGACATCTGCATCAGGTTAGTCTGTGCTTCCCTATGTAGAACTCAAAAATTCTCTCTGGTATACATTCTTGTCATGAGGATATAGGAGATCCTCATTCATCAGGAAGATTTATATACAGAATACCTTCAGTAGAATGCAGTTCAGAGTTTGCAGCTTCAGTCATTTTAGGTTTTTTTCTTTTTTTTTTTTCTTAAGGCATAGCTAAAAAATTTTCTGGGAAAACCCTGCCATTTATTGGAAACCACAAACATCCCCAGCAGTTGCTTTTCGGGTAAATTGCAAGTAGCCATCCAAGATCTTTTGATGCTGATTGGCTGTTGCTCTATAACATCTCTGGCAACGGCACCATCATCTCTCTATAGAAGGTTGCTCTATGGAATGTAGCTATTTGAGTGTTCTCAGTTTTATTATTCTTAAAGCCCTACTATCAAGCAGGGGAGATGGTTCAGTAGGGCCAAGGAGATGGCTCAGTAGAATAAGCACTTCCTTGGCAAGCGCAAGGGCCTAAATTCAATCGCCAGTTCTAAAAAAAAAAAAAAAGTCCTAATATCTTTAAGATGCCACCAAAACACCCCACACCTTCTAAGGCTTTATTAGTACAGTATTTTATTGAACTAAATTACATAAGAAATCCAGCATATTTAGGGCTCAAATCATTAAAATAGGTGTTTTTCTGTCAATTAATAACTTAAATTTGTAATTTTTCATAGTTTGTGGTACTCAAAGAATATAAACCCCCATGAATTTTAGGGCTGCATTATAAGGAGTCTTTGGGATTTCATATTCCAAAAGTGCAGCCACCCATAAAAAACCACTCGGGAACACAACATCTAACTTTCCAAAGTTACATTGCCTTTGAAGGTCACAGTCAATGCTCAACTTTACAAAATAAATTAAATATTCTATACTTAGTGTTGTGGTTTCAGAGTTTTTCAAGGGGAATAATATAATATAGGACACATATTTTATTTTTTATTGTATTTATTTTTTAAAATGTATCTAGTACAGGGTATACAAGGGTCTACAGAGTCTTACTACATAGATCAGACTCATAGTGATCCTCCTATTTACAGCCTCCCAAGCACTGGGATTACACCCAGTCTCAACTGCTGTCTCAGTGTACTCCACAGGCAGGGCTGGCATGGCAAGCCTGGACATTGAAGCCCAGAGCCTGCATCTGGCTAAGCACACACTTTAATCCACTAAGCTATCTGGTGAGCCCCCAGGACACATATTTTATAAGATTATTTATAATAGTCTCCCAAAGAATCATATACAAGAAGTATAGGAAATATGTCCACACAATAAAGACCAAAGAATCCAGCTGAGGTCCTGGATCTCACAGTAATGTCCTCCATGAATCCAGCTAAAAATCTAGAGCTCATAAAAATTCCTCACATGAGTCCAACTGGAGGCTTACAGCCCATGACAATGCTTCACGCATACCAGCTTCATGGATCTGTGCTGGGAAGGCCCAAAGGTCAGCGGTAAAAGCTAGAAAGTCTGTGCCAGCAGGATGAAGATATGTGATACCTGGCTGAGGGAACTGAACTGGAACCAGGAAGCAATGCTCTAAGTATGAGCCAGAGCTCCCTCCAAAATTACTGCAGCTATCTTCACCAATAATGAGGTCCCAAGCTCCTCCAACAATGAGGAAAGCTGAGTTCCTACCAGGAAAGCCAATGTAACAAGCTTCTCCAGGAGACTAAACAGTGCACCATCTTCTCCTTCAGAACCACAAAACAATGCTCAAAGAACCAGAGCTCCCCCAAAGTGAACATAGCCATTTTCAGGGACAAGGTCCTGAGCTCCTCCACCTTTGAGAACAGCTAAGTTCATGAGGAGGCCAGCATGACTAGATCCCCTGGATGAATAGCCCAAGGATAGCCACAGCTTTCTAACAGCTTCCCAAGAGCTTCCCTAACACCCTCCCAATAACTGCCCTTACAACTTCCCAACAGCTTCTCTAGTTCTGCCTCTTACCCTGCTGGCAACAATCCTCACGTGGGCCTCCCTCATGCAGTTCAGCTGGGTGCAACAAGTTGACCACCATTTCACAATCTACCACACTCAGTTATAGTAGAAATGGAATCTCCATGAAACTCTCATGTGTTTTTAAACTGGTAGTTGTCATTGACTCAGTTGCCTTACAAGCTATCACAAAGAATGGATGAAATACCTGATTGTACGGTCTCAGCTGAGTGCCCCCCCAAATCACCTGCAGTGAAGCACATTGTGGCTGTATTTGGGAATAGATAATAAAGATCCAGTGAAGATATAAATGAGATGTTTAGGTGGATCTGACTGGTCCCCTGGTAGGCATTGGAAGAGACAAAAAGTATGTGTACTCTATAACCCTTTAGTTCTTATGTGAACTGTGCTTGGCTCCTGAAATCAGATTCACACAAGACCAGTTAAAGGAGCAAAGCATACATGTTTTATTGATTGTATTACCTGTACATGGAAATCTCCACAAAAGAATTAAATCTGAAGAAATGGGCAAAGCAAAAATGCTTTTATGTTATTTAGACAATGGACATTCATTTTCAGTTGAATAATAGCAATATTAATTTAAAAATCAAAGAGAAATTCTAGAACTAAAATACACAAAGTGTATCAGAATGATTATGTGAATACATATATAGCAATACAGAGGCATACATGGGAAATGGGAATCTAGAATAAGAAGAGAGAGTAGTAGCTCCCACAAGAAAATCTTACTCTTTGAGTCCAGTTGTTCACTACCTGGAACCTAGAAGAGAGCACATTGACAGCGAACCTTCAGGAGCTGTGAGAAGCTTGATGAGAATGTAAAAGGGGTGGAGGAGGGACATTGAACCTGTCGGAACAGGAGTTCTGTGACTTTTAATTTTCACTTCTACTTCACCTAAAGAGAACCTTGTAAGTAGCAATGATATATTTCAGAATATAGCTCCCAAAGGGGGAGCACTGACAACTTGTACAGACAAATCAACAAAGGGAAAGATGAAAAGAAAGATATATTTAAAAATTGCTAATGCAGTTAAAATGTTATTTAATGTAATTATATTCTTGATATGTCCTTCAATTTATCATATACTTTGTTTTTTTAAATTAATTTTATTTTTTATTTTTATTTTTGTTTTATTGAAGTACAAATATCAATGAGACAGTTTTAGGATACCTTGACAAGATGGATTTGATAAATTAATATATTGCAAACTGTTTTCATAATGTTTTGGTATCATAGAAGGTGCATACATGACATTATACTTACAGACATTAGCATATGTCTCATCAGTAAATTAAGAGAGTGTAGCTGTTTGCGTCTCTTATTTTTTATACCTGAATTACCTCAAAGATTCAATAATTAATACTCTCTACCTTGTTATTTTCCTAGCAGTTGTCCATTGTACTAGAAGCTGACATAATATCCTGTCCAACCACCATTAGTGCAACCTTGTCTCTCATAGAATTATGCAGAAGCATGGCATTATCTATCCCAACTATACTGTCCATACACACACACACATGATTCTTCCTTTCTATACCCCTTCCTTTGTCTACACCTGTCAGAGATGGGCACTCCATTGTCATTCAACTAATTTAGGTGCCTGAACTCGATGATACTATCCAACACAGTCCAGAATTCCACAACGGTAGTGAGTTATCCAAAGAAGTTGTCGACCATAGCCATTTACAGCTCAACTTATTATTATGGCCCCGTGATGTATACTTCATTTTTATACTTTTCTGCTGGACGGTTAAGACCTAGGTAGAGCAAGACCTATATACCAACACATGTAGTTCTTTTTTTTCTGATGAGGTCAGTGAAGTCCCCTCAGGGTTTATCTTGTAGTCCTGTACCTTATTCTGTAGATCCTTTGTCTGTGTCATCCATGTCATGGCCAATGCTTGGCCAGTTTGCTGATTTTTATACCATTCTTCCTATTTAAAAATGCATATACTTTTGCATGTTAACACTTTTGATGTTCACATACCTCCTATAGTTTATATAATGACTAGATTTCTTTTTTTTTTTTTTTTTTTTTTTTTTTTTTTTTTTTTTTTTTTTTTTTTTTTTTTTTTTTTGATAAGTTTTTTTTTTTCAGAACCAGGGATTGAACTCAGTCCCTTGCACTTGTCAGGGAAGTGCTTATTCCACTGAGCCATCTGCCCAGCTCCTTGATAAGTCTTTGTTAAGACAATGCCATAATGTACCTTAAAGCCATGTTAATGTTAAGGAAATGAGGCCCTGCAACACAGGCCCTGCGCTGAGCCTGTTCTGGGGGGGAAACTGGCTTCTCTGGCGGTTTCTCAGCTCACGGTCTGCTGAGTCTCAGAGGCTTCACGCAGTCCACAGAGTGGGCTCCTACAACACCCAGCTGGGGCACTGCCTAAAGTGGTCTTCAGTCTCCATGATCTGCCAAACAGGTGCTCTGGGAAGTGCTAGGATATCAGAAACTCTGAGAATGAAAGCAGCTGAGGACTCCAGGAAGTGGGAAAATTTACTAGAGGACTTGCTAAAACAACAGAAGAGAGACAGAGAGAGAGAGAGAGAGAGAGAGAGAGAGAGAGAGAGAGAAATGTACTTACTAAATCAACATAGCTCAGGGCCATGGAGCCTATTTCTTTCACTCTTCCTCTGTGCTATTTCCACACTTAGACTTACACCTTCTCAGATCTCTTCCATACCATATAAAGAATTGGCTGTCATGGAGTTAGTCTTTTAAAAGGGGATAAAACACCAAATCCAATAAATTACTATAAAGTTATCATTTTTATTACTTGTGGCTTTATTCCAAAATGTGCTTATGATCAACATGTTTTCCTGTTACTGCATAGCCCATGGCATATTATGATAGATTTTTATCACCAGTAACCCTTGCATAATATAAATTAATATATTATTTTAAGTAATATCTTTTTGTTTGATTTGATTCGCATTGTTTTTTGAGATAAAAGGCACTGATATTTATCATCCTCTTTGTCAATAAATTTTCCCAGAATAGATCTTCTATGATTACTGAACATGGAAAAATGAAGATTCAGTAGCCCAGAGATTGTGTGCGTGTGTGCACTTGTGTGTTGCATCCACATTCTGGGTCACTCTGGACAAAAAAGCAGAATTAAATTTTCTGGTATCTGGCTAGAATATTTTGCCTGAAGATAATAGTCTCTCCTGGGCCTCAACCTGCTGGTTCTCCTGGCAAAAGATCAAAATGAGCCCAAGTGAACAATTCAGGGACCAAAAGGAGGCACAAGTTAATTTTTTCACAGCTTTGGGTCCTGAGGCCAAATCATAGGTTAGGAAGGGCTCCTGACAGAAATGATGACACTTGCCCGATCAGCAGGCTGATAACACAAGAGTAGAAGAAGTCTCCACTCCAGTGAGCTGAACCTCTTGATCTTCTGGGAGATAATACTTTTAATTTTCATCAGTACAAGGCTGTATCCCAACCAGAAGGGGTTTTCCTAATTCATCATGCTCTCAGGCCACACAATGGGATCCCTGACAAGCAGAACATTGGCGAGTGAAAGAAATGGACCTCATGAATGCTCATGAATTGCAAATGCTTCTTCATTAAAGGATACTCTCTTGCTTGGGACCATCTGCTTGATATAACTGGGCCCAGGTCCTCAGGCTAGAAACATCTGCCACTTAATAATTTTACCTCTTAATTAAAGCCCAACCAAAAGGAAGTCAAATGTAGCCATGACCCTGTCATATCACAGTTTAGCTGTATAGACTAAACGCTCCAGCACTGGTTTGTCATGAATGAGAACACACAGGTGTGCTGTTCACGCAATCCATGAGCTCCCTGCCAAGATGAAACAAATTTGGGTACATGAATCCTCTTTTCCATTGATTTAATGTATCATTTCAAAGGCACTTTATCCTCAGTTTAATTGATCTTCCACTAGTATGGCCTCCTGACCAGTTGTCTTTAAGTTGCTCTACCCCGCGGCATCTTGGTCAAGCAGTTAATGACCTATAAATAAACACTTTCATGCACTAAGGGAGAGGCTATTTAAAGGAACCCCACTGTTAATCCTTTTGTACCACAAAGAATTCTTTTATATGCAAACAGATACCCTGTAATCGATGTATTTTGTAAATTCTGATTCTTTTATCAGTTTCCACAACGTGTGAAAACACTCTGCTGTGTTCACAATAATACATTAAATTAATAAGTGACACTATTGCTTCTCAATTTCAGATGTACCCACATTATTTTGAACTTCAGCCAAATTGGAAGCATGTGATGGAAATTTCGGATACACATCTATTTCTTCCTCCCACGGAGCCTTCCTTTGCCCATCACTCTGTAGTCTTATAAAAGCCTAGATGCTTATACCTATGTTTCCATTTTTTTTTTCCCTTGGGTGATTCTCTTGCATGGGGTTTTGCACCTCAAAATATTGCCACAGGGATTAAGTAAGAAGTAAGACTCATGTTGTTTATTGCTCGCTCACGCAACAAATACTTACTAAGCATCACTGTGTGTGCAGCCACAAGCAGGTCAGGTAATTCTCTTGTGGGAGCTTTGTTCCATAAGAGTACAGAGAAGGAAATTTATGAATAAATAGAGTGCTCAATAAAATGTCACTATGAAATGCAGTAAGTGCAGTATAAAGCAGCAGGTGAGAATGTAGAACTCACTGAGCAGGGCTGATCAGGGAGCACACTTAGGAAGCGACACGCAGCACGATGCTGAATAAGATAGAGAGGGAAGTCGGGGAATGCCTGAGTGAAGAGTACCTCAGGTAAAAGGCGAGGCAAGCAGAGCACCTGGGTGTGGGCGTACTCAGAATCTTAGGAACAGTGATATGGCTGCATGTACAGAAGAGAATTCACAATGGCAGTGATATATTTACTGTGGTTTAAATATGATTTGTACCCTCTTAAGCTCATGCTGAAATTTGACTGCCATTGTGGTAGTTTGGGACCTGGGTCTCTAAGAGCAAATGAGTTTGTTAAGAAATAACCGAGGCTTTTGGGCACAGCACTAGTTGCCTCAAAATGAGTCACTGTGCTGTGAAGTGTTCCTTTGTGTGGTTTCTGATATGTTCTGGCCCTCATATAAATTGCTAAATCACTATGGTGGGCATCTAATACGTCTGAAGCCCTTAAAACAACAGCTTATCTTCCCAGAGACTACCTCTCTCCTTCTTCCCCAACTCCGCCCAGGATACAGTTTCCTTTCACCCTTCCCTCTGCCTCAGGGAGACCCCAGTCAGTTCCTGGGGTGTATCTGAACATCCTCCTCGAACTCCACCTCTGACAAAATGCCATAACGGCATCAGCCTCCCTCTGTTCCAATCCAGATCATCCTTTATCTTCCCCAGATTCTCTCCCTGTCCTCAAAGACAATGAAGTTTCTTTCCCTTTTTCCTTCTGCCTGTTTCTTTGCTGTGATGCAATCAAAAACCTATCAGTTTCTTCTGCACTTCCCTTCCGCTCTCTACAGCGGTCTTCACAGTATCTGGCCCTTGTATTTCCCGGCACCCGCAAGAGAGTGCCAAAATAAATGTTTCTTTTCTATTGGTGGAACCGGGGATTGAACTTGCGCTTGCCAGGGAAGCACTTATTCTACTGAGCCATCTCCCTGACCCCAAATCTTTCTTTTAAAAATTATTTTAGGTTTCTGTGGCTGCTGAGCCAGTGGTAAACTGGGTGACACCTCCTACCTGCCCTGGCTGGTGGGACTGCTGCGTTCCACTCCGGGAAGCGCCTCCTGCAGGGGCTGAATATAAATACAAGCTTGAAAAAGGTTCTTTCCCCTGAGCCCAGGCATATGTTATACAGAAATGCCACTTTGGGAAACAGTCTTCAGGAAAGCCTGGAGGAGCTCATACAGTCTCAACAAATCACCCCTAACTTGTCCTCCAAGTTCTACTTCAGTTGGATGAGGCTATAAATTCCACACTGGCTCAGAGGGTCAGGATCAGAGTCAATTTCAGGAATTCTGAACACGTACAGGTTCTGCGGTAACGTGTGGACTTTTGTAGTGCATGACATAGAATTCACAGAGGTGACAGAACTTATTAAAGTGGATGAAGTTAAAATCATGGCATGTGATGGTAAAAATACTGCTGTATTCCATCTCTTCTGCTGTCATTCATGGCTTTTTAAAGAGACATATAGTTTATGGGGTTTTTTGTTTGTTTGTTTTCTGTTTTGGTGGAACTAGGGTTTGAACTCAGGCCCTTACGCTTACCAGGGAAGCCATCTCCCTGGCCCCTGAAGAGAAACATAGAAGAGACTTTTTTTTAAATGTATTCTAGCATTGCAGAAATGACCACAGATCTGCTATCAGAATTCTGGCAAGAAAATGCTTGCAGCTCTATCCTTTTACATTACCTGTACTATAAAGCATGAAGAAACATAGATTTTTTTTTAAGACAAATCAAAGGTTGTAGCCCTCGTGAGAGCAGTCACTAATAAACTCATTTTAAAACTCAAATAAATAAATATTATTGTATATTTGGTTTGTTGCTGTTATTTTGTTACAGCAACATAAAAGGATGAAAATAGACTGTTTACACAACAAGGACCTAGTCATAAGAGGTGCTGGTGTTAGGGGAAGGAGGTATGCTACTCTCTAATGGCCTGGGAAAGAAGACTATCCTGTTATGTTTGGCTCCTTCTCTAGTGAGAAAAAAAACAAAAGAATTATTGGCAAACCTAAGTCATCATAAAAAGCATGAGAACCTCAAGGGGCACAGCCCAACATTCTCAACAGATGGTTGTGATATAGTGGAAAATAATTGTAACTTTCAACCTGTTAGATATCAGATATGCCAAGTGCGTGTTCTCCAGAATGGAAGAATGAATTCTATGGAACACTGCAAGTAAGAGTAGGAAGACAAGAGAGACAGACAGAAAGGAGAGAGACAGATAGACAGAGGGGGCCGGGGGAGAGAGAGAGAGAGAGAGAGAGAGAGAGAGAGAGAGAGAGAGAGAGAGAGAGAGAGAGAGAGAGAGAGAACTCCTGAGAGGTAGAAGGAGACATGAAAGTGAATTGCCTTAGACCCCAATTTACACAGGAGGTTTTATAGAGTAAAATTAGGAGGTGATTACAACATGGGTCAAAAGTATGATCACACCGCATGTAAGTGAGACCATCCACCCTGCTCTAGGGAACCCTCCAGACCCAGCCCAGGCCCAGCACATGTCTACATCTGCACCGGGTAAGCTGAGAGCGCCTGCTCTGCTGCACCTGCCAGACTCCTCTGGGCCAACCTCGACTCCACGTGTGTGTAGGAGAGCTTCTGCTCCACCGCATCCGCCAGACCCCTCGGGACCCAGCCCAGGCCTTGCATACAGGCCTAGTGTGCAGCTCTGCAGCTGAAGTCCCTGCAGAGAGGCTAGGGGCCACAACTCCCCAGCTAATCCAAGAGCAGAACACCTCACCAGAGGGGCACAATGGCTTTATTTCCAAGGGCTACAGCAAAAGGTGAGCACAGCAATCAGACCCAAGCCAAGCACACCAGGATGAATGCAAACTTCATACATCTGCACCCAGTAAACTGAGGCACTTTGCTAGAACCACATCAATAAGAGCATCCTCCCTCTTTTTCTCTTGACTGAGAGAAGGTGCAAAAGGTAACTGGAGTGAACTAGTCTGACTGGAACATACCATGTACATCAAGAGGAGAGGATCAGACTGAACTTAGGGTAACTAATGTAAATACAAATTCCCAATTTAATATCTGCTTAATTATACAGGCATATTGCTTGTTCTTACTATCTAAAATACAAATCCATTAGTTACAAAAGTTTGTAGCAGCCAGGCGTGGTGGTGCATTCCTGTAATCCCAGCACTTGGGAGGCTGAGGCAGGAGGATTGTTGTGAGTTCGAGACCAGCCTGACCTACAAAAGTGAACTTAAGGCCAGCCTGAACTGCATAGTGAGACCCTGTCTCAAAAAGACAAAAAAAAAAAAAAGTTTCTAGCCTGCTAAGTATCACTGCCCATTATTAGTGTTCAAAATTGTAGTTCTGTAAGTACAAAACTATAACTGCCTTAACCATATAATCTTTTTCAGGTAAGAATTTTGGTAGCTGCTAAGGTTACAACTGCACTGAAGCTCTACACCAAAGGCCAGAGGATAGTGGTATACAAAGTGACAAAGAGAAGGAGCAAAATGCAATCTCAGGCCCCAATCCCAACCAGAACAAATGCAGGAGACACTAACACAGAAAAACTGGGAATCACACAGCTGAAATGTCTGAATTAATAGAGTCTGAAGTAAAAAACAACTGCAGAAAGGTATAAAGGAAATCAGATCAGAAATAATCTCTGAAATTTAAAAAAAAATCTCTGAATTAGTACCATCTGAAGTAAAGAATTAAATGCAGAAACATAAAGAGGAAATTAGATAAAAAATAATCTCGAAAGTAAAAAAAGAAAGGATAAATAAAACAAAAGAATTAATAACTGCTTCCAAAGAAGGCCCTGATAAAAAATTATAGGAGCATAGAAAAATGATGGAAGCCTTGAATGAGCAATACAGGGAAGAAATAGATTGCATGAATCAGAGTCAAAAAGAAACAGAGGAACTTCAAATCTAAATCCAAGCTTGCAAAACTGTTTGAATGAAAGTGAAGATAGAGATTCAGACCTTGAAGACACAGTCATAGCTAGTGAAAAGGTAAGAAAGGATCTGTTAAAAACAACTAGGACTTAGGAAAAAATAATACATCACATACAAGACAATGCAAAGATGAACAACATGAGATTAATAGGCATCAATGAGAAAGAGTTAATAAAAATTGTATAAAAAGAATATGGATGGAAGTAATAGCAGAAAACTTCCCAAATATGGGGCAACAATCTGACATTCGTGGAATGGAAGCATATAGAACTCCAAATGACATCAAGCCAATTAAAACCACTCCCAGACATATAATAATCAAGATCCCAGAAATTCAGCACAGGAACAGTATACTAAAGAAAAGAAACAGATTATATTTCAAGGAAAATCCATTAGAATAATGGCAGATTTCTCTTCACAGACTGTCAAGGCAAGAAGAGCATGGAGCAAAGTACTTCAAGTCTTGCAAGAAAACAGATTCCAACCCAGACTGATATACCCTGCAAAACTCTCTTTCAAGTATCATGGAGAAGTAAAATACTTCCATGACAAAGAACAACTAAAGAATTTCATGATGACAAAGCCAAGCATACACAGACTACTAAATGATGTTCTAGAGAGGGAGCAAAATGATCACAATCCCATGAATATAATGGAAAGAACCCACCAAGTAGGGCAAACAAACACAGGAGAGTAAGAGGTATACAATAGTAGTTTTTCAGTTTTTCTTTTGTATAAGGCAGCAAAATATTTCCATCAGCACACTCTACAAATGGACTTCTCTTGCACCCTATGGGTCATGATTCCTTATGGGACTACAAGGTGGATTTCAAGGAAATAGCTGTAACTCAGTCCCACAAGTGACACTGGCCACCAGTAAATGTCATGGTCATTATCCATGTCCACAACACACTAGAACTTTGCGCTATATCCTATCCACGAACTGTCAGAAATGAAGGTCATTTATTTGTCATTCCAGTATTAATCGTATGCATTATTCTTAGCACTTCTTTACTATCATGAAAACATTTTCTTAGTTTTGAAACATTTAATTTTTAATTAGTATTTATTTTCTGAATATTGCTTAATCTTAATTTTTGTTTAAAGATACTATATCTTTGAATTACATTTTATCTAAAAGACATCATTTGGTATCTTCTCTTCATATTAGAAACTTTAAAAAGTATAGTTCCATTTTCTCTTGACTTTATGTTACTTCTTTCCTGTCCTTTATACACATGTACACACACACATATATATATATATGAAAAAAAAAATACATGTATTAGTACTGTTTCATGGAAATCTTCAAAGACCTTTTAAATAAGCGTTCATCTAATATATTTTATAGTCCTGCATAATTCTCAATTTCATCCAGGAGCATACTGCAACTTCTCTTGCCTTTTGAATTATGCTCTTTGTTATCTCCTATATGCTCTGTCTGGAGGTATTAACATATTTCCAGTTTGTATAACTAGAAAATATTTTACTTTTAGTCTTCAAAGGTATGTTTGCTAAGTATAAAATTCAAAAAGGATAGATCTTTTCTATTCTTTCAGTCCTTTAATTAGTCTAGTTTCTTACACACTTGGTCCTTTTTTTTTCTTTTCTTTCTAATGTGGAATAAGATGCTAT
>PVKA01000525.1:0-35265 GCA_004027165.1 Ctenomys sociabilis | reverse complement strand
TGAATATTTAAAAAAAGAAAGAAAAGAGCAGTTAATGCTTACAAGTTTTTGTTTTTACTCTGATTTTTTTCCTCTCTTGAATTTCTTATAACTTCTTAGTTACTATTTTTTTTAAAAAACAAAGCTTATACATTTATATCTGGTAATCTGAAAAACTAATTTGCACATAGCATCATGTAATAAAGCCACCATTGTTGGATTCCTATTACTTTGATTAGTGAAATATTGTTGTTTTCTTCTATCACTATTTTGTATTCTTTAAAAATAATAATAAAAAGTACAAAAATAAATAAATAGAAGACTTCTCTTCACAAACCATGAAGGCAAGAAGAGCATGGAGCAGACTACTTCAAGTCCTCTATGAAAATAAATTCCAGCCCAGACTACCATACCCTGAAAAACTCTCTTTCAAGTTTCCATAGAGAATTGAAATACTTCCATGATAAAGAACAATTAAAAAATTTCATGGTGACAAAGCCAACACCATACAGAATACTAGAAGATATTCCAGAGAGGGACCAAAATGACCAGAGTTCTACAAATGAGAACAGAAGGAAACCAGCAAATAATGCAAACAATTAGACAGGAAGAACAGGAATAAACAGCAGTGGGTAAATAACATAGCAATCATAAGTCAATACATCTCAGTTATAACCATTAATATAAATGGACTCAGTTCACCAATTGAAAGAAATAGGCTGGCACAGTGGATTAGGAAGCAAAATCCAACAATATGCTATATACAGGAAACACACTCAACTCATAAAGTAATTCATAGGCTGAAAGTCAAAGGGTGGAAAACAATATTAAATGCTCCAGTACCTCAGAAAAAAAGCAGGGGTATCAACCCTCTTTTCAGATAGTCTCAACTTCAAACCAAGAATGATTAAAAAAAAATAAAGAAGGCCATGCATACTGGGTAGGAGAATAATCCAAGATGAAGAGATAACACTCATTAATATGTATGCACCAAACACAGGAGCACACAGCTATATAAGACAAATCTTAATGGATGTGAAAAATCTAATAATCAATACAATCTTTTTCTTGGAGGAACTGGGGATTGAACTCAGGCCCTTGCATCTGCCAGCCAAGCACTTATTCTACTGAGCCATCTCCCCAGCCCAAAACACCACAGTCTTAACAGGAGACATTAACACTTCCTTATCCCTAAAAGATAGGTCAAGCAGACAAAAAAAAATTAGCAAAAAAGTAGCAGTACTGTACCAGAACTTTGAACAAATGGACTTAGTGGACATATCCACAGTGTTCCCCCCTACCACAACAAAATACACATTTTTTATCAGCTGAACATGGGGCATTTTCCAAAATAGACCACATACTACTCCATAGGTCATGATTCAGTGTGAAGGACCACCTGAGCAGCTCTCCTTGAATGAAGAGAGACTGTCTCTATTTTGACTGAGCCTGACCCTATGTCCTCATATTGTTATGTACAGAGCTGGATAGAACTTCTGCTTACCTTTCAATTGGCCTTAAGAGGTGGCATGTGTGTTTCCCTGGTAAACCTGCTGCTCTTTACTATGAACCAGGTTGAGACAGGACGGTAGAGCTAAAGCTCTGCACCACCAGTTCTGATCAAGACTCCAGATAGAGGCTATGACTTCCTGGGGCTTGAAAAACTACATCAAAGCTGAAACACCAAACCCCCAAAAACATTAGATGCTATCTCTATGGCATATTATAATGCAGACTACTTTCTCTGCATACCCTCTCTGCATATGGCAGAGGTAAATGTAGGCCACCTCCCTAGCTCAGCTCACAGTTATCACCTATTTCCCACAATTCTCAGTCAATCCTCCTCAAGGCACTCCCCCACTGAATAAAAACTGGGTGATGCCCTGGGTCACTTTCTTTGTTCAGGGAAGTCATCTCTGTGGCTGAACTTAGAGCCCCTTGACTTCCCAGTGATTGAAAATATAATTTAGTGTCATTATTTTCGCCATGGGTTGCATTAAAAGTGGTAGATTGGAATTAACTTGATGGCATTCCAGTAATATAAGTTTGGGATTACAAACACTGGATTCTTAGACTGAGAAGAGGATCTGGAAGTGACTCCTACAGTTCAGTATATGCAAGAAAACAGAAATTATCTCATGCATGATTACCACATGCATAATTATTATCCCATTACCTGACCACAATGCAAAGAAACTGGAAATAAATGACAAAAGAAACCAGAAAACCCCATAAATACATGGAAATTAGAAAACACTCTTCTCAGAAACCAATGGGTCACAGATGAAATTAAACAATATTTACAATGCAATCAAAAATCAAGCACAACTTATCAGAATTTAAGGTATGCTATGAAAGCAGTTCTTATAGGGAAATTTAAACATTTGAATTCACACATTAGGAAAACAAACTGAGAACAAATAGATACCCTAATGCTGCAACTCAAATGACTGGAAAAGTAAGAACAAACCAAACCCAAAGCCCAAAGCTGGGAAGAAATTATAAAAATTAGAGCAGAAATTAATTCAATTGAGATGAACAAAATAATTAAAGAATTAATGAATCAAAAATCTTGTTCTTTGAAAGATTAAATAAAATTGATAAGCCCCTAGCTGACCTCATCAAAAGAGGAAAGAAACAACTCAAAAGAAGCAATAAGGAATGAGGAGGGTGAAATTGCCATGGACCTTATGGAAATTCAGAAGACCATCAGTACGTACTTTGAGAAATTTTGCTCACAGAGAATAAAAGACACAGAAGAAATGAAAAGATTCCTAGAAAGGTACAAATTACCAAAACTGAATAAAAAATATATAGGAATTATCAGTAATCCAAAACAGCTAATGAAATATGAAATGTAATAAAAAAAAAACCTACAAAGAAAAGTCCAGGTCCTGATGGATTTACAGCTGAATTCTAAAAGAAATTTACAGAAGACATAATTCCTATATTCCTCAAACTCTTCAATGAAATTGAAAAGGAAGCATTCTCCCAAAATCATTCCTAGAGGCAAGTATTTGGCTGATATCAAAACCAAGGAAAGACACAATCAAAAAGTAGAACTACAGGACAATCTCCCTTATGAACATACATACAAAACTCCTCAATGAAATCCTAGCAAACGGAATATAGCAAATCATCAAGAAGATCATACACCATGACCAGGTAAGATTCATCCCAGGAATGCAAGGATGGTTCAGTATACAAAAATCTATAAATGTAATACACAACCACATGATCATTTCAATGGATGAACAAAAGGCTTTTTAAAAAGCCCAAAACTCATTCATGTACAAAATCCTACAGAAAACTGGAATAGGTGGCCTCTACCTCAATCTGATAAAAGATATCCATGACAACCCAGTGGCTAAATGGGAAAAAACTGAAATTTTTTACTCTCACATGAGGTACAAGACAAAGATATCCTCTACCATCACTCCAATTCAATATAGTTCTAGAAGCATTAGCTAGGGCCATTAGACAAGAAAGAAAAATAAAAGGAATAAGAATAGGTAAAGAAGAAATTCAATTATAATTATTTGCAGATGACATAATACATTAATTGGAAGACCCAAAAAACTCCACAGGAAGCTACTAGAATTGATACACAAATTCAGTAGCATAGCAGGATACAGTCAGTACTCAAACGTCAATAGCATTCCTCTACACAGATAACAAACACACTGAGAGGGAAATTAGAAAAACAATACCTTGTACAATAGCCCCATGGAAAATGAAATACCTTGGAATTAACCTAACTAAAGAATTCAAAGATCTACACACTGAAAATTACAGTACTCTCAAAAAAGAGAGTGTAGAGGATTTCAGAAAATGGAAAGATATTTCCTGCTCCTAGATAGGAAGAACCAACATTATGAAGATGGCCATATTCCCAAAATTGAAATATAGATTTGATGCAATCCCTATCAAAAATTCCACCAACATACATCACAGACCTAGAGAAATCATTCCTAAAATTTATTTGGAACCATAAAAGACCTAGAATACCAAAGGCAATCCTGGGCAACAAAGACAAAGCAGGAGGTATTATAATTCCTGACTTGAAATTATACTACAAGGCTACTGTGATAAAGTCAGCATGATACTAGCAATGAAATAGACCTGAGGATCAATGGAATAGATTAGAAGATGGAGAAACCTCTATGAACAGACTCACCTACCTTACTTACATTTGACAAGAGGGTCAAACATGCTCACTGGAAGAAAGATAGCCTCTTTTAACAAATGGTGCTGGAAAGCCTGGCTCTCCACATGCCAAAAATTAAAACTTGACCCAGATCTACCAGGTCTAAACTACAGTCAAAATGAATTAAAGATCTAAACATTAAAACAGAAATACTAAATCTCCTGGAAGAGAAAGTGGGAGAACTCTTGAAGACAGGGGTAGGCAAACAGTTCATGAACAAAAATCAAACTGCATGGGGGACACTTGAAAGAATTAACAAGTAGGACCAACTCTTATTGAGAAGTTTTTGCATGTCAAAAGAAATTACCAACAAAGTGAAAAGACAACCCACAAATTTTGAAAAAATCTTAACTAATAAGCTCTCAGACAAAGGTCTGCTCTCTAGAATCTATAAAAAACTGAAAAACATTAGGGCCCCAAAATTTAAAGACTCAATCCAGAAATGGGAGTCTGAGCTGAATACACTTATCAAGAAATTCCAGAAGCTAATAAATACATGAAAAAAAAGCTCCACATCACCAGACATCCGTGAAGTGCAAATTAAAACAACTCTGAGATACCATCCTACCCCAGAAAGAATGGCTATCATAAAGAAATCAACCAACAAAAAATATTGGAAAGGCTGTGAGGAAAAAGAAACCCTTCTCCACTGCTGGAGGGAATATAGACTGGTGCAACCATTATGGAAATCAGTGTGGAGACTCCTTAAAGCCGGACTGGAAATTCCATTCAAATCAGTTATCCTCCTACTGGGAATTTTCCTAGAAGAACTGAAAACATCATATCATAGGGATACATGTGCACCTATGTTTATAGTAGCACAATTTGTGATAGCCAAATCTTGGAAGCTACCAAGATGCCCATCACCTGAGGAATGGATGAAAGAGATGTGGTGTTTTTATACAATGGAATATTACTCAGCTATAAAGAATGATAAACTCAAAGCCTTCATAGGTAGGTGGATGCCACTTGAAGATATACTCATAAGTGAAATAATCCAGACCCACATGTGTGAATATCATAGTGTCCCTAGTGTAAGAACTCAAAACAATAAATAAAATTAAAACATATAACACGACTAAGTAGAAATCAAGTTCTTAAGGATTAAACAATGAAGAGAGGTCAAGGAGAAAAGCTAGGAAACATAGCAGGGGCAAAAACCATAAATTTATATATGCAATATGGTTAAGGCAATGATCCTGTGAATCCCCTTCAATTTTTTGAAAATTGATAGGATTCTCACCCTGACTAACTGTATATGTTAATACCTGTTAACTAAGCAACTGCACTGAAGATAGCAATGTGTAATAATACTAGGGCCATGCTTGGAATACCTGTCATTCTGGTCTTCCAAAAGCGTACTGCTTCTAATATCATATCAATTACTGCTATGTTCTTTTTCAAGTAAATGTTTGTTTTTATTTTTGTTTTTTTTAATAAAGGTAATAAATGAAAACAAGAGACAAGAAAAAAAAGGTCATAGGACTGTCCTGCTACAATGTTGTATATGGTTAGATTTCTAAATTTCTGTATAAAAATTTGTAATCTTTTCGACTACTTTTTTTTTTTTTTTTTTTTTTTTTTTGCAGTACTGGGGATTGAACTCAGGACCCTACACTTGCAGCGAAGTGTTTATTGTACTGAGCTATGTCCTAGGGCCCTGTAATTCTTTATTTCCTTTCTTTTTACTTTTATTTTTACTATTTTTTTCACATTCTATATGGAATTAAAGTTAAGCGTATCAACAATTGCTGGAAAATACTGTTCCATATTATGTATAAAGCATTAGATATTCAGACAGATACTGATATGAAACTCAACAGCCTATGTTTTAGGATAACAATATCATTAAGCTTCTCTTCTGGAGGGTTAACAACTTAAGTTTCTAACAAAAAAAATTAGAGAAGAAAAAGGCTACAAGGACAGCCAACATTTTTACCCTAGCCCTTCAAGTTCAGTGAGGACTCAGGACATAAGAGAACCTGTACTATAATATCCTATAACTCAGTAATGTCCAAAATTTTCTGATCAAAGAGGTTATGAGGCCACAGAGGAAAGTGATCGATGATGTAGAGTGTGCCTAAGGAGAGTCACTTGGAGAGAAAAAATTCTCTCAGGCTTTTACAGAGAACAAATTGGTCAAGCAATGGCCATGGCTCATCTACATGCCTGACACTGACAAAAGATCTAAAAACTGCTGTACAGGATTTCAGGGTAAATCCTGAGGGGATTTGACTGACCTTAGCAGATACAAAAGTTACATTTTTTGTTATATCTTGGCCTTGCTTTATCTTAACCATCCAGCTGAAAAGTATAAAAATGAGGTATAAAAAGTAAAGCCATATTAATATGCAGAGTTGTAAAAGGCTCAAGTCACCAACTTCTGATATTGCCAGTCATGTGGATAACCCACTACTATTATATACTACTGGACTATATTGGATTTCTTGGCTTAATTCATACACCTACAATATATGAACGGCAATAGAATACTCATCTCTGACAAAAGTAAACAAAAAAGGGGGATATAAATGAACTAATATATATATATATATATATATGTGTGTGTGTGTGTGTGTGTGTAATAGTTAGCATAGCATAGATATACAGCTACTTTCTTTTAGTTCAATGAGAAGAAAGTTTGAATGGATAGTATTTAGACAAGATACCATGTCTGTATGTTGTAGTATGAATAACTACTACAAAGACAACAATATGCAATGTATTAATTATTGTAACTGTCCTCCTAACCTGTTTTGACACTGTCTCATTGGTATTTCTCTCTTAATAAAATTAATATAAAAAGTATGATCAACCAATAAGATTATAAGTATAACTGCTCAGGTTAGTTTGATCCAATGGGGAAATAGGTCATATAGCAAGGAAAACTGGAAAGAACAAGAATCCTTTTAGGAAGAGATGAATCAGGTGTTAGTTACCCACCTGGGTAACTGAGGTGTACCTAGGCTTTATTGGACCAGTGATGCCAGTTATAGTATATTTCTTATCCCTTGGGGAGGCCTGTAAGGCTAGTAATTCCATATTTATCTTGATGCCTGAATTTTAATAGATGCACCTCTATCCACAGTTATAATGTGTTTTCATCCTCTGCACTGACTCCAGCAAGGCCCTAGCCTTGTCTGACTCCTTATAATATATTTATCTAACTTGGTCTGTATAATATTCCTCTCTCTAAAGAGGCACCTCTAACTGCCATGAGGGAGGATGGAGTGATGACTGGTCTGGCTACTTCTGGTTCAAGGAGGGTTGTAGTTGTGATTGAAAACCAGAGATACTTTCTAGAGCATTTATTTAAAGTCTCCTGATAGATGCCAGGAGACATACAGCTATAAGTCTGCAGGAGATAAACAAACAGCTAAGTAAACATGGCTAAATAATAAGATCAACAACACTATTATGAATACAACCAACAAATATTTCTACCAGAAAGAGCTAGCAATAATCTCATATGAAGAGAGTAAGGAGAGGGTCTAGGGATTTTTAGAAGCTAACAGCTTATCATTCAATATCTTCAACAGCTATCAATATATTAGCAGGACGATCAGGAATGTACATACAATATCTAACTTTTATAGTTGTGTAAATACCCCCTTGTGTTGTTTTTAGGATATTTACTGCCATCTGGTTTTGAAGGACAGCTTGACTCATTTAATTTTATTTCTTTATTTAGGAGAGAAAAACCAGGCAAGGTGTAAGGCTCATTAAGTATAGTTAGCCAAGGCCTGGATGTGTTGTGTGCCATATTCTAATCCTAGGGAAAGGACAAAGATAGAAGCCAAATGATCACATCAGTAACACACACCCATGGGCCACTGATGTGATAGACTGGATAAGTCTGCGTGTTTCTCAATATTCTTGATAGTCTTTCCTTATAACCATGCAAATCCTAGCATGCATCTCCCTGTCCATTCTGGAGGTAGACAGGGTCACAGTTGGGTTCTGTGGAAGCAGTGAGCGCCACTGGGACCTCCCATATAGTTTCAAGGTGATTAAATTACTTGTTTGCAGTCACATCATTTAGCCTCAATGTTTTTCTTTTCCAGTGAAAATGTGGCAGGGTTTAAGGAGGAATGTATCTTTATTTGAATAGCTAGCCCTTTTAGTAGTAGAGCCTGGTATTTAAGAAGTCAGTTATCCGATAGTCATATAATACCTTTTGGAAGAGAGAAATAGTGCCACATTGTGAAGAATATATGCAGTTAGATCTTTGCTTGATGTCAGCGTGGTTGCCTCTGGTACTAGGAGAGCTATGGCAGCCACAGCTCTAAGGTACTCAGTCTATCCCTTTGCTACAGTTTCTAACTTACCACTCAGACTCACTATAGGTTGCTCAGCAGGTTCTCCATCCAATCCCTAAACCATACCTCATCTATTATCAAAATACACATTGAAATGGTGTCCTGCTCATGAGCTTAGCCCTGGGGCATCCAGATTTAAGCTTCTAGAATGCAATTTAGTTACACAATTCCCAGGCTAAAATGTAGGTATCTATTTTTTGTGGGGTTTTTTATAACCTGATAGAGGAGCTGTGCAATTTCACCATACCTTGCCATTCAAAGACCACATGAGACTGTAATTTGTAGGAATGCCCTTAGCTGTTTTCAGGTCTTAGCTATAGAAAGCAAAATATTCATTTAATTTTTTCCCCAGCCTTCATCTTCCCTTACATATGATAAACCCCAAGTATTTTACCTCAAGACTGCAAAATTGTGCCTTAGACCTAGAGACCTTTTAAGCCCTGTCTGCAAGAAAATTCAGCAGGGCCTGGGTTCTTTAACCTGAGAACTCATTGAGGGGCACATATCAGTGTATTATCTACATATTCTAGAACTATGACTTGGAAAATTTAAAACATACCAAGTTATGGGAAAACTTACCTGACAAGCTGAGGGCTGTGTCTGAACCCTCAAATAAACACACTTCAGTCAGTTGAGAGGCCTGGGCATGGGAATATTTAAAGGAAAAAGGAAGGAGGAGTTTGCACCTCAAGGAATGCAAAAGAAGGCATCTTTTAAATCTGACACAGAAGAATAGCAACTTTTGGGATCTGAGAAAGGAGAGTACACAAGCCAGGTACCACCGGGTGGCCTGGGACTACCGCCTCATGTACCAATGAAGATCTGATATCAAATTCTACTCTCCATTGGGATTTGGAACTCTCAAGTCTAGAGCATTGCAAGAGCTGTTACAGGGAGTAAGTGCAACTTGTACCCTTAAGTTGTTGAGTACAAGCAGTAGTTTTCACTGCAGGTTGTAGAGGGTATTGTCTCTGGTAAGGAAAAATAGTATGACCTTTGAGATATATTTGTACGAGGAAGCTCTTATTGGTCTTTTGTTTTGAACCGGGAATTGAACTCAGGCCCTTGCCAGGCAAGCCCTTATTCCATTGAGCCATCTCCCTGGCCCTTCTTCTTGATCTTTTTATTCTTTTACTTTAGATTGTTTCATTCAATTAAATTTATTGGCTCAATTTAACTATACATAATGATCATATTCATCATAGGAAATTTGCACCTGTATATGATATATTTTGATTCCTCTTTTTTCCCTGAATTCCTTCTCCTCCCTTCAACATCTCTTCTCCTACTTATATCTCCTCCTTATTTACAAAGATTTATTTCTCTTCTATTCTTTTCTTTACCATGTTTTCCTTTCCCTTTCCTTCCTTTCCCCCTTTCTCCTCCCTAGTTCCTCTTTCCTTTAGAATAATTTTATCCTATTTCACAACATCAATTGTGTATCTCATTCCTACTTCCTCTTTCATATTTTCACATCAGAAAGACAATGCAATATTTGCCATAGACATGTGTATCCTATTTATTTTACCTAAGAGCGTGACCTGAAAGTGCATCCATTTAGTATGAAACGTGCCATGCTTATCCTTCCTTATGGCTGAGAAGGACTACACTGTATTATTTGAAACACAGAACCACATATATTTTATCCATTTCTCAGTCAATGGGTATTTGGGCTATTTCCAAGAGTTAGCTATTACACATTGACGTCAATCAATCTTCTGTTGTTCTTCTTTGCTTCATCTGGTAGCTGCTGGAATGATGTTTTAGATATCTATTTTTCAGATATCTTATAGCCCTACCTGCCCCCCCTCCCCCGCCATCTCACCAGAGTTTGCTGAGTCTGGCAGCCTTTTCTCACCCTGAAGACTGCTGGAGAGACCTATTAGGCTAACCCCACACTTCCAGCCTTCCTGAGGGAGTTTGATGATTCCAGCCACCACAACTCACCCTGAAGACTGTTGTGGAGGCTCGGTAGCCCTAACCCTGCCCCTTCCAGCCTTCCTGCTGGAGTTGGCTGAGTCCAGCCCTGCTGCTCAACCTGAGGACCCCCACGGAGTCCTGACTACCCCAGCAACCTGCAGGAGCCTTGTGGAGCACTAAGCTATGTCAATCCACATCAAGAAAGCCTAGCACAGAATAAGCACTTCCCTGGCCAGTGCAAGGGTCTGAGTTCAATCCCCAGTTCCACCAAAAAAAAAAAGAAAAAAAAGGAAAGCGTAGCACATGCTTGGCCTGCACACATCATCATCAGATCCCTTTTGAACTGTGATTTGCCCCTCTCTCCTTAATGAGGTAGAAAGCACAGGAACTTTGGTGTGCCTACACTACCTTCCTACACTCTGCAGAGCCTTGCTGACCTGCACCCTGACCCTCTACTATCACTGCAGAAAAAAAAAAAAAATGACAAATGGAATGAGCAAAAGACAATCTCAGACCTCTAGGTCACCCAAAACAAGACCAGGAGTCAAGGTCATAGAACTAGGAAGTCACACACCTGAAATTTCTGAGATGATAGCAATTGAAGCAAAGAAACAACTCCACCAGGCTATGGACTGTCGCATGTTATCTATCAGAGTCAAAAGAAATGAGACGATCCAATGAATAGCTTCAGAGGTCTCACTGAGATTAGTCTCTCTCTAAGAGAGCCCAGAGCCAAAGAAACATCTCTCATTTATCGAGGGCTAAAAGCAGGCTAAGGAATGTGAACACAAACTACTCTCTATTGACTTCAGCCATTTACCTAACTCTAAGTTTACACAATGCTAGCCATTAACATCCCAAGCAAGGGATGGAAGAACCCACGGCACCAGCAGGGGAAGCTGTTATCTGTAATCTTGAAGCACAGCTTGCTGGAATTTACAAAAGAGACAGCAGCTCTCCTGGGGCTCTGTTTATTGGCCTGTGCTCCCTGCAGACACCAGGGTTCGGTCTTATGTCTATATTTCTATCATGGAGGAAATCAGATCAGAAGCAATCTTTAAGATAAAAAAGAAAATGAAAACAATCATGAAAGAATTACTCAATACAGCTAAGGAATACAAAGCTTAAAAAATAGAATGGAATAGGAAAATGATGGAAACATTGAATGAACAATATAAGAAAGAACTAAAATATATGAGGTAAATTCAAACTGATGTCAAGGACATCAAAGAATTCCATTGAAATCTGGCAAAACCTCTTGAATGAAACAGAAGATAGAATTTCAGACCTTGAAGATAGCATTTAAACTAGTGAACAAGAAAGGAAGCATCTCTTTAAAATAATGGGAAACCAAGAAATAACAATACAACAGCTGCAAAATGAAGCAAAGAGTAATAAGACTGGAGTAACACAAAGACATAAAAAGACCATTTGCAGAAGTAGTAGCAGACAATTTCCTCAACATGGGAAAGAAATCTGATAAACAGACTCAAACCATATAGAACTCCAGCTGGCATTAATCAAAATAAGTCATCACCCAGACATGTAACCATCAAGATCCCAGAAACTGAGCAAAAGAACAGAATATCAAAAGCTGTTAGAGAGAAGAAACATATCACCTATAGTGGAAATCCCATCATAATCACAGCAGATGGGCCAGAGAGATAGCTCAGTGGACTAAGCACCTGCCTGGAAAGCACAAGGACTCAAGTTCAATCCCTGGTCTCGGCCCTGGATGAGTTTGATTCCTGATACCAAAAAATTTTAAAAAAGAGTCACAGCAGATTTCTCAACATAGATCATCAAATCAAGAAGAGCTTGTAAGTGAGATATTTGAGGACCTGAAAGACAACAACTTTCAACCCAGATTGATATGTCCTGGAAAACTATCTATCAAATTCAATGGAACAATTAGATACTTCCATGACAAAGAACAACTGAAGAAATTCATGACAACCAAACCAACCTTACAAAGAATAGTGACAGAAATTTTAAAAAGACAAAGATGACTTACAACTTCAACAACAACAAAAAAAGAACAGCCAAGCAGAATAAGCAATCAAGCAAAGAGAAAAGGTAGGGATTCTACAGTAAGAAAACAACATGGCAAAGAAAAGCCAATATATATCAATTATAACTATCAAAGTAAATGGTTTCAATTAAACAATCAAATGAAGCAGACTGGCAGAGTGGATCAAGAAACAAACTTCAACAATATGCTGCATACAAGAAACACATTTAACTCAAAAAGAAATCAGTAGACTGAGTATCAAAGGATGGAAAACAATACTCCATGTGACAAGAACCCAGAAAAAAAGCAGGGGTAGCTATTCTTATTGATGACAATGTCAACTTCAAACCAAATGTGAAAAAAAATGATTCTTGTTAGGGGAAAACTGAAAGCAGAAGAAATAACAATTATAAATATATGTGCACTCAGTGTAGGAGTACCCAACTAACACAAATTTTAAAAGACAGGAAAATTCTAATGAGCAATTTGTATTGGGGGGCTTTAACAGCCAATCAACACAAAGAGATAGATCAACCATGCAAAAAATAAGCACAGAAATAACAGGACTAAACCAACTTGTGAAGAAATAGACTTAGTAGACAATTCTAGAGTGTTCCATCCAATAGTGGAAAAATACACATTTTTCTCAGCTGCACATGGGACGTTCTCCAAAACAGATCCTGTGCTAGCACATGGAACATGCTTAGGTAAATGTTTAAGTAAATACATAGAAATCAAAATTATCCCATCCTGGCCAGGGAGATGGCTCAGTGGAATAAGCACTTCCCTGGCAAGTGCAAGGGCCTGAGTTCAATCCCTGGTTCCACCAAAAAATAAAATTACCCCATCCATATTATCTGACCATGGTGCAATGAAACTGGAAATTATTGACAAAAGAAACAGCAAAAACTCTATAAACACATGGAAACTAAATAATACCTTCCTGAACAATCAATGGGTCATGTATACATTAAAGAAGAAATTAAACAATATTTACAATCTAATGAAAATGCAGATACCATTACCAGAATCTGTGGGATGCAATAAACACTGTCTTAAGAGAGAAATTTATAATCATAAATTCTTATATAAGGAAAACAGAACAAGCTCAAATAAACAATCTTATACTGCAATTCAAACTCCTAGAAAAACAAGAGGAGGTCAAACCCAAGACCCAAAGAAGGCAGGAAATAATAAAGATTGAGCAGAAATAAATGCAATGAAGATGAAGAAAACTACAAAGAAGTAATGAGTCGAACATTCATTGGATTTTGAAAGAATATAAAATTGATAAGCCCCTAGCCAACCCCCTTAAAAAAGGACAGAAAAATTTCAAATTCATGCAATGAGGAATGAAAGGGGTGAAGTCACTAAAGAATCTATAGAATTTCAGAAGATTATCAATATTTATTTCCAAAATCTATACACTTTCAAAAAAATGAAATTATAGAAGAAATGGACAGAGTCCTAGATACACATGAGCTACCAAAGTTAAATCGATAAGATATTAAAAAATCTGAATAACCCAATATCAGTCAATGAAATTGAAAATGCAATAAAGGAAAAGCCTGCCAACAAACAAAAGCCCAGCTCCTGATGGATTCACAGCTGAATTCTACAAGAAATTTGGGGAGGATCTAATACCAACTGTTCTCAAACTCTTCAATAAAATTGAAAGGGAAGCAATGCTCCCAAACTCCTTCAGGAAAGCGAGTATTACTCTGATACCAAATCCGGAGAAGAACCCAACCAAAACAGAGAACTACAGGCCAATCTCCCTAATGAACATAGGGGGAAAAATCCTCAATAAAATACTAGCAAACAGAATGCAGTAAATCATTGATTACATTATATATCATGAACAAGTGAGATTCTTCCCAGGAATGCAAGGAAGGGTAATACATGCAAAACCATAAATGTAATACACCACATAAACAGAGCTAAAGACAAAAATCACATGATCATCTCAATGGATGTAGAAAAAGATTTTGACAAAGTCCAACACTTATTCATGAGAAAAACACTACAGAAAATCAGAATAGATGGTCTTTACCTCAATCTGATAAATTCCATCTACAACAAACCAACAGGCAATATTATACTTAACAAACAAAAACTGAAAGCCTTCACTTTAAAATCAGGAACACAACAAAGATGCCCACTGTCACCACTCCTGTTCAATACAGTCCTGGAAACATCAATCAGAGCAATTAGACAAGTGAATGAAACAGAAAGAATAATTACTGGAAAGGAAGAAGTGAAGTTATCATTATTTGCAGGTGATATGATATTGTACATAGAAGAGCCCCAAAACTCCACTATAAGACTTGCTGATTTAATAAACAAATTCAGTAGTGTAGCAGAGTACAAAGTTAACACTCAAAAATCAATAGCATTTCTATACAGGAACAAAAATGCAGGAACAAAAATGCACCAACAGAGAAATTATGGAAGCCATGCATTTCACAGTAACACCCCAAAAATGAAATACTTAGGAATCAATTTCACAAAGGAAAATTTAAACAGTGAAAATTGTACTACCTTGAGAAAAGAAAGAGGATTTGAGAAAATGAAAAGATATTTCTTGCTCCTGGATAGGAAGAACCAATGTTGTGAAATTGGCCATATTTCCAAAATTGTTATACAGATCCAATGCAGTCCCAATCAAAATACCGTTAGTGTACCTCAAAGATCTAAAACAAACAAACAAAAAAATCCTAAAATTCATCTGAAACCAGAAGAGATGGAGAATAGCAAAAGCAATCATGGACAACAGAGGAAAGGCGTGAGGCATCACAAGCCCTGACTAGAAATTATACTTCAAAACTACTGTGATAAAATCAGCATGGTACTCTCATAGAAACAGACCTGAAGATCAGTGGAACAGACTGAAAAATGGAGACACAACTACAAGCACAATCAGCCACCTTATCTTTGACAAAGGGGCCAAACATGTTCACTGGAATATAAAGACAGTCTCTTTCATAAAAGGTGCTGGAAATACTGGCTTTCCACATGTCAAAGGCTTATCACCATGCACAAAACTACAGTCCAAATGAATCAAGCATTTAAATATTAAGACTGAAACACTAAATCTTCCGGAAGAGAAAGTAGGTAGAAACCTTAAGGACAGAAGGATAGGTAAAGGGTTCATGAGGAAAAATCAAACTGCACAGGAAATGCTTAAAGAATCAACAATTGGGATTTCAACTTTATGGAAAGTCAAAATAAATCACCAACAGAGTAATAAGAAAACCCATGAACTGGGCGATATTTTTAGCAACCTGTCCTTCAGACAAATGACTCCTACCTAAAACATATAAAGAAATTAAAAAGTCAGGCCTCCAAAATTCAAAGACCTAATCCAAACATGAATATCTGAGATGAATACAGACTTCACAAATGAAGAGATACAAATGGCAAATAAGTACATGAAAAAATGTTCAATATCATTGGACATTCAAAAGATGCAAATTAGAACAATGCTAAGATACCATCTTATGTCACAAAGAATGGCTATCATCAAGAAGTCAACCAATAAAAAATGCTGGAGAGGCTGTGGGGAAAAAGTAACCCTGCTTCGCTGTTGGTGTGTCAGTGCAGGCTGGTACAACCACTTTGAAAATCAGCATGGAGATTCCTGAAAAAGCCAAACTCGTAGGTCCCATTGAAGCTAGCTATTCCACTCCTAGGTATTTTTCCAAAAGAACTGAAATCATCACACCACAGCGATTCATGTGCACCCATGTTTATAGCAGCACAATTTGTCATAGCTAAGTCTTGGAAACAACCCAAGGAAACAACATTCCTCAACTGAGGAATGGAAAAAAACATATGGTGTTTTTACATAATAGAGTATTATTCAGCTACAAAAAAGATAAATTTGAGGCTAAGACTCATATTTTGCAGATAAATGGATTCAGCTAAGACTATATTGGTGAGTGAAATAAATCAGATTCACATGTGCAAGCATCATATTATCTCACTAGCGTGAGAAACTTAAAAAGTAATGAAAAATCTAAAAAGTACAACAGATACTGTGAAAGGGAAAGAAATCATTCAGTGGGAGGGAAGAACTTGGATGAGAAAAAGGAAGAATGAAAAAAGAGAAAAAGATATGTTTTGGTATATATGCAGAACTGTTTGGATAATTGTACTATCAATGACTACTGATCTTTTGAAAGGAGCAGTTAATGCTTAAACTTTTTTCACTCTGATTTTTTTCCTCGTTTGAATTTACTATAACTTCTTTGTTGTTGTTTTGGGGTTTTTTTCTTTAAATGAGTCTTACACATTTACATCTGGTAATCTGAGCAACTAATTTGAAGATAGCATGTAATGCAGCAACCATTGTTGGATTCCTATTATTTCACTTACTGATACCTTGTATCATTTCTAGTGCTGCTTTTTTTTTCTATCACTATTTTTATTCTTTCAAAATAAAAAAATGTCCTTTTTTTCATGTTTTCCAACTGCAGACCTGTCTTCTAAATCTGATACTCTATCTTTGCTTTTGTTGAGTGTGTTGTGTATACTTTCAATGGAGTTTTCATCTCTTGGATTTCTGTTTGGATCTGTCTCAAGAACTCTACCTCTTTCTTGTGTTGAACATTCATGATTTCTGTCATTTTTCTAAACTCCTCTATTTTTTTTATCTTTGTCTACTCTAGTGCCCTTCATTTCTATCATCATTTCTTTCTCTTTTACCTGAGATATTTTTCTATGGACTCATCCATTTGTTGTTTCATTTCTGGTATCATTTCAAAAAAGTTCCAGTGGGTGGCTTCTGATTTCCTCTATCTCACTGTGCTATGGACTTGTCCCTAGTGGGCTGGGGGTCTGAAGTTGCATTTTGTTTTTCCATCTTATAATTTTATTTTGTTTCCTGTGTTGGTGTTAGTAGATTTCTTATGATAAATAGCTTTTCCACAAGTATTGAGGCTTCCCTAGGAAATTACTATTTCTCAGGGATATCTTCCAGATGGTACTTCAGCTTTGTGTCTGTCCCAAGAACCAACTTGTTCACGATGAGAAGTCACTATCTATCTGGCCCAGGATCCAGTCCTTTGGTACTGACTATGGTGATGGTTATGATCACAATGATGATCACAATGTCGTCATACAAGGGAGAAAAACTGATTATGACAGGCACGATGACCTGATCAAAGTAGCACAGTTGGCAGAAATAATAGCATCAAGCAAAAAAAAAAAAAAAAAAAAAAAAAAAAAAAAAAAAAAAAAAAAAAAAAAAAAAAAAAAAAAAAAAAAAAAAAAAAAAAAAAAAAAAAAAAAAATCAAGAAAAACCTACCTACTGGCAAACAGCAGTAACTATCAACCTGGTAAGTTTAACCATATGAGAACGTTCTCCAGTTACATAACAGAACTCAACACATACCAGTAATTGTACACAATGATTTCCTTCTTAGCACAGTGATTTCAGCCTATATAGGGGTGATTTGAAGGGGCTATGGGGCAAGACAGAAAGAATGAGGACAGATATAGTAGAAGCGAGGCTGGAGGACAAAGGATGATCACGTGCATTTTGGGAAACTACGGAACATAGGAGCGAAAGAATGATAAGAAAGCAAAAGAAAACTGAAGTGAAACAGAAAATAACCCTTCAGCCAACGTCCACTCCCAAAAATATGTCATGAAATCAGGAGAGAGATAGCTGAGGAAAGAGAAAAAAGATGAATGGAAGAAAGCAAAAAGGGAAATAAGGAACCTAAATAGTGAAAGAAGAAGAAGAGGGAACAAAACCCAACCAGAAAGAGAAAGGGAAGCCAATCAAACAAAGGAAAAGAAAAATAGTAACATTTCTCTGGTGAGGAAGTATCTAAGTCAGACCCAGAAATATTCTGTGTAAGCCACTACGTTTTCAGTAGGATTTGGATATGAGGCTGATCCCAGCCTCTGCATGTGGGAGCTGAGACTGGTCTCAAGCAGACAGTGTTCTTGGTGTCCACTTCTCTTCACCTTGATTTTCTCTACCATGCTTTCCCAGATGGTGTGGTGCCCTCAGATGGGGAAGGCCCAGGGCTCTTTCCAGACCCATGTACAGCTAACTCCTTCCTCTGTCCCACATCACTGACTCCCCTCACCTGCTGACCACTGGATAGGAAGAGTGCCCTTGTCCCATTGCAGGCCAAGGCTACTTGCTGGTCCAACCACAAGGACACTTCCAGTCCTTTGTATTTAGGGATAAGACTGGCTTTTGGTGGCCACTAGAGCAGGGTCTAAGTGGTCCCAGGTCCTACCTTTCAGCAAATGTCCCTTTAATCTGCTCTTGCCTGGTGGCTGTTTATTGTTACTGGATGGCTTTTCCCTCATTCCACTCTGGGACATTGTCAGTGGAGTGACCTGGGACTGTTGTGCTATGGGAGTTCTCATGGAGCCATTCAATATAAAATAGTAGACCCACCCACCTACCCACTTCTGTTCCGTGTATCTGTGTGCCGAAGCACAGTTACCTCATGCAGTAATTGATGGTTCATATTCTCACTGCTGCTTCAGACTTTCCCTCACTGGGGCTGCTGGTAGGACCACACTGGGCTTGTTCTTTTTATTCTACTTTTAGTTGCCCGTACTCTAGGATTTATCTCTGTCTCCATCAGAGGGAAGCAGCATACTCAACCTGAGTACATATATAGTATAGTATTCAAGCAAAATAAGATATCTCTCCCCAGGAAGGGAACCGGGCTTTTATACATAATCAAAAGGGATAGGAGAAGAAGAAGCTATCCCAGCTATGGGCTAAGGGTTGTGAAAAATGACAAATCACTTCCTCTCTAGTGAGTCCTTTCACTGAGGCATGATGGTTGGAAGGAAGGCCAAGGTGGGGTGCAGAGTTACTATGGCCTTCATTGCTCAGAGGACTTGGACCAGGCAGTGGTCTCCAGTGTCTACCTTTCTAGCTGATAGGATTAGTGTGTTCCAGGGTGACTGGCAGAGAACAAGAACCCCATAAGTCTGTAGTCTTTCTAAGTTCAGTTGAATTCCCTGCTGGGCTGTCTAAGGGATTGGGTATTGCCACTGAGCAACCAGTGCAACATCCAGTTTGAGTCCTTCATAAACTAGTCTCCTTAAAGAGATTTTTCAGGCCTTTCTTAGCACTGGTGGGCCAGTGGTCCTGGGTATCATCACAGCGCTGTCCAAAACCATATGGGGAGGTCCCTGGAACTGTGGTTTGGGACTCTGCCTCTCTCTTTGGCCTTATGGGCTCAAACTAGAGTTCAGGGTGTGATGTTCATCTCATTAACACACTTTCACTCACTCGCACACACATCCCACAAGACTCCCACACACCCACAGTAGCTTCAAGTTTCCCAGTTTCACTACATTCCAACAGTAGCAAGACAAGGAACACAATAGTGTTGTCGGTCCTCTCTGGAGACCCTTGCATGGTCTCCCTCTAAACAGGGAATCCTGTTTCACATGCCCTTCTAAATTAGGTTCCCTTTCCTTATAGTGATTCAGACATCAGTCAAATGATGCTTGGTCCTCTCTGTTTAAGCCTTTTTTGGACAGCTAGATGAGGCCCTCACCTGGCAGGAAATGCTCTGCTGACACTGACACACACTCAGCAGGACTTCACCATTCAGCTGGTCGAGCTCGATGCTTCCTCCCTGTTTGTGGAGGAAGCAGTCTGCCATGGGTTGCTGTATTAGATCTGTTGCCAGTCAGGGAACCAAATGAAGCAGGAGACTACAGGGGTTCTTGAACAATGCCATTTAGGCACAAAGCAGGAAAAAGGGCAACTGATGGCCAGTGTCCGTTGGTGATTAGTGTCTATCCAAGAGCAGTGAGAAAGGCTTTGCTTTACTTTTGTAGTGCTTCTACAAGAAAATTTCTCATTTCTGGGCAATACCAAGTGAAATGATTACACAGAGAAGAGCAACAGTTCAGGAGACAGGGAAACCCTGGCAGGACTTCCCAGTGTCGTTATGTTCCACTAACATTGCATTATACATGTATCTATACATCACTATGACCATAACTACCAACTTTCTCAGAGTGTAAAATTAACCCACAATTACCCAACTTCAACCCAGGAGATGGTTTCCTCTCTCAAAAAGAATAAGAGGATTTGATATTAAGTTTCCTTAAAATAACGATGAGAAAAAAAAATTGGCATCTCTCTTAATCCCTATGTGGTTTTTATGTGACTTCAAGGCTTCCTTTGTGGTGACCTTCCCTGGAGCAGGTGGCTGCTATCTGTAGAGTAACTAGAAGAGAGGTCAGGTAGAACTAGCCACACACACCAATTCTTGCCCCTGACTTCTCCAGAAAGTCACACTCCAGCACGTGTTTCTAAAAGTGTAAGCTAGACCTGATTCCAATGGCAATAGCCATGTTTAAAGAAGGCGGTACTGCTAGAAAAACTAAGCCAATAATCGAGAAACCTGAACAACTGCTTTCTAATTCTTTCAAAGAGAGAGAAGGGAAAAAAATCAAAGGACAAATTGGAAATTGTTGGTGTACTTCATAGCCTGAAAAGAAATCACCTGAAGAGATTCACAGGAGCAAGTAATAGCTCAGAAAAATCCTGCCCTGGGCCATAGGGCAAAAAAGCCCCAAGACTTCTACACTGTCTACCTAATTAACTAGACAGTCTTCCTTAGAAATATGCTTATGGGGCTCACAGATTAAAATCTATATCCATCATCCAGCAGCCACAAGTTCTATGTTAGTGAAACTACTTCCCTCCCCTACATATAAAAATAAGGACCAGGCCTCAGAGAGAAAGAGCCAAGAATTTGAGAAGTCTTCCTTAAACTAAATGTATTCTAGTATCATCTGAGATGAGTTCTCTGTTTTCAGCAAATGTTCATTTTCTCACTGTCTCTCTCCATTAGCAGACACAGTACTATGATTTATTAATAGATATATATATATAGATCCTAAATATAACCTAGATTTCATAAACCCCCCACTTTATAGCATTTCATTAATTCAGTCTGGTTAATATCAAAGTTCACTAGGGGGCGAGGTAGCATTACTTTTTCCTAGTGCTGCTGTCTCAGATAAGATAACTAAGTTAAAACAAGTCAAACAGGCCAAGTAAACAACACCAGTAAATTCAGCAACTAGTAAATCTAAATGTAACATATACAAAAGAAGAATACAAAACCTTGCCTACAAAAGTAAAATGTCCTATCGAAGAAACATAATCTTTTCATGTTCTGAATTTACATTTGTCATCATTTTTACAAAGACAGTGGTTAAGAAATAGACAATGCATAAGCAATTGACAAACAAAGATGACCTAAATGAGTCACAATCCAGAATTTATGAAACAAAAACAAATGTTTACTTCCCCCCAATTGTCTTGGTGGGACCTCCAAAAGATATAGTGGAAATAATTGCAACTTTCAAACTGCTAGATGTCAGTTATGTTGAGTCCATGTTCTTCAAAACAAAAGAATAATTTCTAAGAAACAATGGAAGTTGAGAACAGGAAAACTTTATTGAGAAGGAGAGAAATTAGCTCCTAGGAGAAGAAAGGAGATCTGAAGGTGGGTTTCTATAGACCGTACTTTATAGAGGAAGTTTTACAGAGCAAATCATGTGATGGGTACAAAATCATGAGGTAGGTACAGCATGGGTCAAAACTATGATCGATCAGTAAAATCATAAGTATAGTTACTTAGGTAACTATATGAACCAATGTGACTCAGGCCATGCAGTAAGTGTATATGGAAAGA
Organism: Ctenomys sociabilis; assembly: GCA_004027165.1. NCBI lineage: Eukaryota > Metazoa > Chordata > Mammalia > Rodentia > Ctenomyidae > Ctenomys > Ctenomys sociabilis. The sequence goes on along the minus strand of PVKA01000525.1, from coordinate 13,124 downwards.
ACAAGGACTTTTTTAGGAAAAGATCAATAAGGAAGTCTTAGTCACCCACCTGGGTGACTGATGTCTACCTAGGCTTAATTAGACCAGGTAATACCAGTTATAGCATATTGTGTATTCCTTGGGGAGGTACATAGGCCTGATTATTCTGGATTATTTTGAGGCCTTTCAAGAGATGCACCTCTAGCCACAGTGGTGATGTGTTTCCAGCTTCTGCACTGACTCCCACAAGGGCCTAGTCTTGTCTGAATGCCTTTAATTTTTTTTTTTTCCCTTTGGTCTAACTTAGAAATCTATAGTTGTAACCTGAATAAATTATTCTTGGACTCTATGTGGTTCTGAAGTAGGATACAAAAACATAAAACTCGTGTATTGGCCATGTCCTTTGTCACTGAGATATAATACCTGACACTCACAGCTTACAGGTGGAGAGGTTTCTTTCGACTCACATTTTCAGTTAATTCAGGAAGGCATGCAGAAGGGCCTGGGCAGAAGGAGCTATGTGGGTCATGGTGCAGAGGGAAGGGATGAGTGAAGGAGGGGGTATGCCTTTCCAGTCACATCCCCAGGGATCACCTTTTCCAATCAGACTCCATCTCCTCACAAGTCAGCTGTAACAACCCAAGGTTATATCATCACCCAGCCATCCTGCCTATGAGTGCATGGAGCATTTTCAGGACATTGTTGATCTAAACTATAACAGAGCAGGAACAGGAAGGATGACAAAATTATAATGTTAAAATTGTACTTTTAAGAAATTGCAGCTTCAGGCTACTTATTGCACAATTCCTAAGAGCCTGTGACAATACAATGAGTCATAAATTGGGCCTGTGTTTTTCTTTGAAAACTATAGATTCACAAATTCTGCAGACTTCCTCCCTTAAGCAACAGTGCTATTAATCTCAGAATCACAGATAGAAACTAGCTTGAGCCCTATCCTAGCCCACTGATGGGTTGCCTGGAAGATCCAGGGAAACACATCCTCAATCACCTGTCTTAAGGACACCCAAGACCACACAAATCCTCTCAGTCTCAGGCCATAATCCGCCACACCCCTCGAGTATCCTCACTCCTTTCCAAATGTGTGCTTCTTTGATTCTATTTTATGAATTTTCCTCTGCCTCTCGCTGACATGTCTGGAAATGCTTTCATAAATCAAGTTCAGAACTTTACACAACAATGAAGAAATCAAAGCATTATGTACGTCCATTCATAGGAAATTGGTTAATTTGTACGATATCCATAAAAAGTCATACTAGTTAGCTCTCAAAAGGAGTCATGCTGGTGCCTGTCTATAACCCCAGCTCAGTGGGAGGCCCATGCATGAGGATTACAACTTTAAGCCCAGACTTTGAAATTTAGCAAGGTAAAGGCCCAGCAAGATAGCTCAGCAGATTGAGCACCTGCTTTGGCAAGCAAAGGACCAAGGTTCGATCCCCAGCCCACATGCCATGCCAGCCCTGCCCCTGGAGAGTGCTAAACTGGTGACCGAGTCTAGGTGTGGTGGAACACACATGTAATCCCAGCATAAAATAGGCTGAAAACAGAAAGATCACTAGAGTCCAAGCTCTAGTGAGACCCTGTACCAAATACATAAAATGAAAAAGAAAGAAGAAATTGAGCAAAGTAATGAAACAATTTCTCAAAAATAAGGAGTAAAAAGGAGTGATGATGCATTTCCGTGTGAAGTGCTAGTTACATCTTAGAAGAAGATTTCACGTCCATCAGCAAATCAATAAAGAAATTGTGGTATTTACATACAATGGCATATAACTCAGCTATAAAGAAGGATAAATTTGAGTTATTTGTAGAAAAATGGATGCATCTTGATACCCTAATGTAAGTGAAATAAATAGTACATACAAGAGTATGGGGTTGAGGAGATAGCTCAGTAGAATAAGCACTTGCCTGGCAAGCACAAAGGCCTGAGTTCAATCCCCAGTTCTGCCGAAAAAGAAAAAAGACATACAAGAGTAAATATTACATGGTTTCCCGTAAAGTATAAATAATTTAAAGAACAAAATAAAAGTTAGGGTCCAGGGAGATGATTCAGTAGAATAAGCGCTTCCCTGGCAAGCACAAAGGTCTGAATCCAATCCCCGGTTCTGCCAAAAAACAAAACAAAACAAAAGTGATAATAAGAAACAGATAGAAGGGATTTAGGGATGAAAGGAGTGGGGAGGAAAAGGAGGAATAAAAGAGGAATTAAAAAAAATTAAGATGTATCATGTACGTGCACCAACTCCCCACAATAACCGCAATCATTATGTATAACAAACTCATAGTAACAAATTTCTTTCAACTCTCCCTTTTCTTCTCTCGTATTACCTCACAATCTACTTGACTTTAGCGGTCTTTTACTATTTTCTCCCTAAATTTCCCAGACACCCTGGACTTCTGACTTGGCTCATCCTTCTAGCTTCCACACTGACTACGGGACTTCACCAGTGCTTCTGCGCCCTGCCCCCTCCTCCCTGCCACAAGGGGGCCCCAGAGAGGCGGGGTCCACACCTGCCAGCGCCCCCACGCAGGGGCCTCCTTTCTGGGTCAAGGAGAGCTCTCCCCTGTGCCATGCTTACTCCCTGAGAATATTTTATAAAGAAATTTTGAAACTTTCCCGTATGATTGCTAATGAGGAAAGATTTATGTGGGGGAAAATACATCTTCACCTGGATTAAAGTGATATCTTTACTGTTGCAAATCCTGTCATGCTTAATTTCACATCATTTATCACATATGCTATTATTTCTTCTATATGTTAAGTAATTCTACATAATTTGGAAGTACTGCCTGAAGAGTATTATCACATTTTCAGTTTTAGTAAATACTGTCCAATTTACCTCTGTAGGTACGGTACCAAATTACCCTGCAAATGGTGAAATATGAACAAGAAAAAATATTTCTATCTTGTATTTAAAAATCTCTTTACTGAAAGACACTAAATGTCTTTGTGAGTCAGGTAAAATTAATTCCATTTTAAATCTGATAAATATGAAAATTTTGGCTCATTATTAAAAATGCTTATAAGGAAAGTGGTCACCGTACACTTGTCCCCCTAATCAATAGCCGTCACCCCACCACCTGAGCATCTTACCAAACTTCTTCCCTTCTCTGTCTGAGGATGCTATGTGAGCCTCAAAAACCTGGTCCTTTCTTGAGTCTTGCATTTTTTTCAGAACTCCTTTGTATATACACACATAGTTAAATTTTCTCCATTAATCTATCTTCTGACAATTTAGTTCATAACATGACTGATTTAGTTCATGACCTGACCAAAGAACCTAGCAGCATGAATGGAAATTATTTTTGCCTCTTCTATACTACTTTCTAAGGAAACTTGAAGCTCTGAGCTCCTGAGAGGTGACACACATTAATAGATGATCATCTTATCTAAAACAATCAGGACTGGAAAAATGTTCGACTTTGATGAAAACTATAAAATTACAAATCCAAGAATCTCAGCAAAGCCGGGCATGGTGGTGCATGTCTGGAATCCCAGTACTCGGGAGGCTGAGGCAGGAGGATTGTTGTGAGCTCGACACCAGTGAGCTGCAAAGTGAATTTAAGGCCAGCCTGAAGCAGAAACAAAGTTATAAGACGTATATGTTGGTCATAACCAGTATTAAAGAGAAAAATCTTGAAAATTAGCTAGGGGTATGGGGACATCTTACCTACACAAAGATAAAGCTGAACAGCTTCTTAGATAAGGCAATCAAGAAGACTTTGGGGCAAAGTGTCCTTTAGAGGTACCAAGGAACCCGGCCTGGGGAAGCTCCAACCACCCCCTCAAGGAGCCTCAGGAGGGACCAGCAGGAGCCCTAGAAGCATCAAATAAATTTCAGACCAAAAGAGAAGTGCACACTGAAAAGTTATATTGTTTCTGGAACCTCAGGCCACAGAAATATAAATAGGCCAGGATGGTGTGCTAAATCTAAACAGTGTGACTTCTTGTTAAATGTTTTATTAAAAATCAGAGTATCCTAACTTAATATCCTAATGTATTCAGAGTAGAAATAGAACATTTCCTGTTATATCAACAACCATAAAATCCACAGGTTGAATGAGAAAAAATTGGCACTGACAGGGAGATAAATCAGAGACTGGGATTACTGAACAAAGGCGTCATTCATTCATTCATTCATTCATTGTGGTACTGCGGGTTGAAACTAGGTACAACCCCAACATTTCTTACTTTTTATTTTGGGACAAAGTCCCAATAAGTTACACTTACTAACTTGCCCAGGCTGGACTCAAACCTTCAATACTCCTGCTTCAGTCTCGCAGAATGAGATTATAGGCAGGCTTTTACCACCACACACATCTTCTAACAGAGATTTAAAAGACCCCACCATAAGAAATTTCAAATTCTTTTGAACAAATGAAGAAAGAAAACTTCACTAAATAATTAAAAATATTAAAGATATAAGTAAGAAGGGTAAAGCTGAAACATACAATTATCAGACATTACAAATTTGCTGATAGGGTCAATGGCGGAGTAGACAGTTCCTGAACTTGAGGACAATAATGAAATTATCCTAATCTGAATAAAAGAGAAAATAAAAGTAATAAAAGCATAGAGATTCTGAAATGTAACAATGGATCTGGGGAGATAACTCAGTGATCTAAGTGCCTGCCTGGCAAGCGCAAGCACCCAGGTTCAGTCCCCAGCACTGCATGCCATGCAGGTCATGGAGCCATGCCAGCCACTGAAACTGGACCCGGTGGTGCGTGCCTGTAATCCTAGTGCTGGGAAGGCTGAGATGGGAGCATCACTGTGAGTCACAGCTGTGCAGCGAGGCCCTATACCAAATTAATTAATTTTAAAAAATTTAAAAATGTAACAATAACCAAAGTGCAGGGCCTGCCAGTAGCTCAGTGGATTAAAGCACGTGCTTAGGGAGACGCAGAGGCTGGGGTTCGATCCCTGGAGTGCCGTGCAGGCCCACCTCCGGGGTGCGCTGAGACAGCAATTGAGACTGGGTATGGTGGTGCTCACCTGTAATCCCAACACTTGTGAGGCTGAAAACAGGACAGTCACTATGGGTCCATCTGCATAGTGAGAGCCTGTAGGCCTGCAGACCCTGTCCTAAAATGTGCACACAAAAGAACTAAAGGAACCACAAACAGAATTAATTCAAAAAAATCCATGCCAAGATATATTACAATAAAACTCTTAAAACTTAAGAAAAAGATTGGATGCAGCCAGAGAGAAATAGTACATTGAAGAGAGGACCTCAATTTGAGTTAAAGCAGATTTGGCCAGTCTGCAGCCATGGAGGGCAGGAGGGAGTAGCAGTATTTCTCAAGTGTTGAAAGAAAAGAGCTGACAGCCACAGATTTCATATCTGGCAAAACTTTCCACATGAAGGGGAAATGAAGACATTCTCAGATTAAGGAAAACCAAAATAATGTGTCACTACGAGACTCATTCTCATAAAATGGCTCAAAGGAATTTTGCAAACAGAAAAGAAATAATATAAGCAAGAACCTTGGAAGACCAATAAGGAAGAAAAACTATGGAGATATTATGACTGAACCAAAAATAATGTCATCTGGTACTTTAAATTTTAAAATAGTGAAAGTATAACCAGAGGTGAAGTGTTGGATCAATAGATTATAATAACTATATAGATTATTATAATAGATTATTATAATCAATAGATTATAACAGATAGAATACATCTTACTTTAAGGAGAAAAACAAAATTTTAAAATAAGATGCTTGGAAATTAACAATGGTTATTATAATATATATTGTCATTTTCAAAATAGTTTCTCAGACCACCAGACACAGGCATGCAAAACTGATCAAACAATAATGAGCGCTAACTGTTCCTTTCTTTCTTTTTTTTTTTTTTTGTCTTTTTGAGACAGGGTCTCACTATGCAGTTCAGGCTGGCCTCGAGCTCACTTTGTAGCTCAGGTTGGTCTCGAACTCACAACAATCCTCCTGCCTCAGCCTCCCGAGTGCTGGGATTACAGGCATGCGCCACCACGCCAGGCTTGTTCCTTTCAATTAAGCAGTAGAAATTAGTAGTATCATTATCTTAGCTGGTTTTGTGTATTTATATAGATATATTTTAATATCCAGAGTAACTGGACTGGGGAGATAGCTCAGAAGTCTAAATATCTGCCTGGCAAGCACAAGGACCTGAGTTCAATCCCTGGTACCACATGCTGTGCTGGCCCCAGAACTATGGGCACTCCATGCTGGCCACCGAAACTGGTTGTGGTTGTTGTAACTCAAAAAGGAGACAACGAGGCAAACGTCCAAAAAGAAAGTAGCGCTTTATTTTAGCTGGTACCCAGTGGGGGACTCTCTGCAAGGTTGCAAAGAGGCGTGCTGAGGCAAGGCAGATAGGGGTTTTTAAGCTCAAAAGCCACAAAGCAGGGTGGGGGTTGGTTACCTAGGATAGGGCACTTGGCAGGGTCAAAGGTTTCTGCTTCTGACCATATTTGGTACATAGTAACGGGGATGTTCGTTAAGGGAGGGTGCAGGTGGGGAGCTGGCGCATACAGAACAGGAACACGGCAGCGGGTGGGAAAGGTAGAGGGGGTCATAGCTAGGGCAAAGATGGAGTCACTTTGGGCAGGTTATCATATTAAACCATGAAGTGAGCGGTCAGCCTCCGCATGAGAGAAGTTCAGCAGGGGGTCAAGAATCAATCAAGGCAATCGAAAGAACAAAGGGCTGCATTTTTGTATCAGGTAGGTACAATCTTAGAACAAGCAATTGCAATTTGTGTTAATCACAGATTAATCAGATTGGACATACTGTGTGGTTTGGTGATTGAATAATGAATAGTTATCATGGGAACTTACTGAGTCACATAACAACACAGTGCTGACTTACTAAGTTATATGACAGCACAATGGTGGCTGGATGCAAAATGAAGTTATATATTTAATGATTAACAGTTGTGGTGGAAACTTACTGAGTCTTTTGACTACATAGTGGTATTTAAATACAAAATAGAGTTACATAGATTATAACAGTGGCCACATGCTTGTAATCCCAGCACTGGGGAGGCTGAGACAGGAGAGTCATTATGAGTCTGAACTCTATATCCAATAAATAAAATAAATATTTTTTTTTAAAAAATCCAGAGTAACCATTAAAAGATGTGTAAAGTGATATACTTAAAAGCCCTATAAAAGACAATTATTCAGACAAATGCAATGTAATGTAAGTTGGGGTTTGTTAACATATAGAAGTAAATTTTGTAACAAGAGTAAAAAAATAAGGATGGAATGAACTGAAGTCTACTGTTCAAAGGTTCTGGGAACATACACAGATGGTATATCAACTGACATTAGAGCACTGTAAGTAGAAAATGTATACATCCTAAAGCATTAAAATATAAAAACTTAAAATATAAAACAATAAAGAAAGTTAAATCCTAAGATGTCTTTTTGATGTGTTCCTTTGCTACACTAAACTATGAAGACAAAAAGCCCAGTATGCGCTACTTAGCAATATAGAAAGATCCTGTGTCAAAATTTGGAACAAAAATAATTTTTAAAAGACTGGAAAAAGACCAACCTGATAGCTCAGTGGATTAAAGTGCCTACTTAGGTAGACGCAGAGGCTGGGGGTTCGATCCCTGGCCTGCCATGCCAGCCTAGCCTCTGGGGCTGAGACATTGATTGGATTGAGCCTGGGTGTGGTGCCACATGCAGGTAATCCCAGCACTTGGGAGGTTGAAAACCAGGAAGGATCGCTATAAATCAGATCTGTATAGTGAGACCTTTTAGACCCTGTACTAGAAATAAATAAATAGCTGGAGATATATCTGAGTGCAAAGGCCCCTTACTTTAAAAAAGGGATTGGGGGCAACAGATACTTAGTGGTACGTGTGTCTTCTCCCAGTTATTTTGATCAACAACTAATCTGGGTGGTGTCTGTGATACTTCTTTCGCATGGAATTAACATCCCTAACCAGTCAACTTTAAGTACAAGAGATTATTGTGATGGCCCTGATCTCATCAGGAGAAGCTTTTTAAAGCAGATTTGAGGCCTCTCTGAGCCACACCCCAACAGTATTGGAGTCTGCAGCTGCTCTCGCCTACTGGACCTGTCTGCAGGCACGCATTAGTCTGTGTCTCTGAGCCTACTCAGGATCTCTCTCTGACTGATGGACCTACAGATTCCCTCTTGCTTAGTCACCCCACAGTCCTGTAAGCCAACCACTTGTGTCTCTTTTTTTTTTTTTTTTGTCTACCTATCTTGCTTATCTGTCTCTATGTACATAGATCTCTACTGGAATATTGCTCTAGCTTAAACTTGAATGATATAAACAGCATCAGCAGAAAGCTCCATCCAAAAAAGAGCAAAATAATTCATCAGTGCTGATGTGCTGAAGCTCAACATGAAGTGGTGCAGAGCAATGATTAATATTAATAAATTAGTACAAAAATAAATTCAGAGTCTGTCCTAGGCCTACATGACCTCTGGTGAGACGTGTACCTAGTTTATAGGTACATTAATCTTTAAGCCAAAAGCTAGAATTGAGACTAGCAAATATCTGGGAAGTTCTAGCACCTCAAAGTAAGACAGTATGGTGGCTGAGGACTTTGACCCCTGCAAACTCCTTCTAGCTCAGTAGTAGTTAGCAGACAATCAAATTACTAGTTAACTGTGATTGGTTCCTATAGATGTTTCCAGAAATGCACTGTTCCTCAATCCTTGAGCCTTGAGAGCATCAGCAGTTGACCCTCAATGCTTTCTGAAGCCTTGCAGCACACTCCCAGCCAAGCTGTGCACCTAATAAGGCCAAAGGACATCATGCTTGGTGGTCTTAGTCCTCATTGGGTTTTCATCATCCCAGTGCCCCCTGAGCAGTCGATTAAACGGTCACTGGCCCTAGCCCTCCCAATAGCAACTGAACCCAGGCCTTTGTATCCAGCTACAAGCCCACCCTTTTTCAAATAGTTTATTTTGAGACAGGGTCCCACTAAGTTGTTCAGTTGCCTAAGTCAAACATGACTTTGTGATCTTCCTGCCTTAGCCTCCCAGAGGGCTGGATTGCCAACACACTCAGCTAGAAATATTTTTCTTAAAAGCCCAGGTATGTGGTTCATACAATTTTATCTTAACTACTCCACTCTGACACTGTAGTGTGAAGGGAACCATAAGTAATACATACATACATACATACATAAATGAGTCTGTACACCAATAAAAATTTATTTATAAAAAGAGTGGCTGGCCAAGGCCATAGACAACCATTCTTTATATAGATCTACTAGGGAAAAAAAGAGAGAAAACACAAATTGCCAATATCAAGCATGAGGAAGATGAAAATGCGTGTCACATTCTGCAGATAATAAAAGATAAAGGAATGTAAACAAATTTATACACGTTTTAATATGAAATGGGCAAATTCCCCCAAATTGAAACTCTTTGACAAAGAAATATATATACCTAATAGCTTGGTACAGTTTAAAATGATACACACCAAAGACTCTGCACTAAGGGGGATAGGCTGTAGGAGGCTGGGGACAACTGGAGGATGTAAGGCCCTGCCACTGCAAGGCACATCCTGTCCCTGGCCCCTGCATCACTCCCTGGCTCTCCTCTCCCTCTGCTGCCTGGATGCTGTGTCGTGAGTAGCTTTCCCCTGGCGCACCCTTCTGCCGTGATCTTTCTGCTGTAAAGCCAGCCAAGCATGCACTGAAACCTCTGAAACAGAGTTAAAATAAACCTTTTCACTTGTAATTTGTGTATTACAAGTATTTTGTTCCAAAAATGGAAAATTTGATGAATACATAGCTCTAGGAATATTTTAAGAAATGGAATTTATAGTTTAAAGCATTTTCCTAACAACAGATTCAAGTCTTCCATGGTTAAACCCTTCAGAAATCATGGGGTGTGGTGATGCATACCAGTACTCGTGAGGCTAAGGCAGGGGGGTCAGTGTGAGTTTAAGACCACTTTGGACTATATAGGACTTGAAGGCCAACTGAACCACATGCAGAAACTCTGCCTCAAAAAGGAAAGAAAAGAAAAAAGAAAGAAAGAAATAATATGACAAAGAAATAAATATTTCTGAACTCTTATCTTGAGGACAAGCATTTTTTTCTGGTATCAACATCTAAGATATTATAAGAAAAGGAAAGGATATGGTGATGTTCCTTACAATCATAGATATAAAAATTGCAAGTAAAATTTCAACAAATCAAATCCAACAATGTATACCAGAGATAGTAGAACACAACCAGGTGTGGACTTATTTTAAAAATATGAAATTTAGGACTGGCCAAATAGCTCAGCAGATTAAAGTACCTGCAAGCAGGCTCAGGGGCCAGGGGCTTGATCCCCAGGCCTGCCATGCTGGTCCTGCCCCAATCAATTGAGACTGGGTGTGGTGGCATAGGCCTGTAATCCCAGCATTTGGGAGGCTGTAAACAGGTGGATCACAGAGTCCAATCCTGTAGTGAGACCCTGAACACACTGCAGAGCCTCCCCCCACCCAAAAAAAATATATATGTATGTATATATATGCATATATATGAAATTGGTTTAAGACTTAAAACAGGGCCAGAGTTATGGCTCAGCAGCATAAGCACCTGCCACTTAGCAAGCACAAGGTCCTGAGTTTTATCCCCAATACCAAAAAAGTCATTCTTCATACTAACAAACTAAAAACAAACAGTATAATCATCTTGATAGTTGTCAAAAAAGCACTTAACAAAATCCACCATCAACTTACACAGAATTGTAAATACCAACACACACACACACACACACACACACAAACACACACACATATACATGCATCTTAAAACAGTAAAGCAAAAGTTGGAGGAAATTTCAACAACTTGATTTCAGAAAAAATAAGTGCTGAAATTACTGGTGAAAGGCAAAATGTTTTTGTACTGTGATCAAAAATGAGCCAAGGAGCTGGGGAGGTAGCTCTGTGGAATAAGTGCTTACCTGGTAAGTGCAAGGTCCTGAGTTTGGTCCCTGGTACCACCAAAAAAAAAAAGACTGAGCCAAGAATGTATGCTCTCACCACTACCATTCAGCATTAGAGATTCTAGCCAATTCAATAAGACCAGAAAAAGATATCAGAAGCAGGATCTGAAGTCAAGAAATAAATCAGTATTCACTTGTGGATGACATAAGTAACTCCATAGAAAATTTGGTGGACTCAAAAAAACTTAACTAACTTAATTAGTGAGTTTCACAAAATTACAGTTTATAAGATCAATATATAAAAGTTGTAATTTTATATGCTAAGAACTAAGAAAATAAATTAAATTTAAATTTTAAAATAAGTAATTTAAATTTTAAAATGTCCTTGTTAAGAGTATCAAAAATGTAAAATATTTATTTATTTTTAATTTAATTTATTTATTTTTAATTTTAATTAATACATTGTGCATTGTTATCTTCTTAGTGGTTATCCATAATATAAGAAGCAGACAGGATATCCTGTCCAGACACTATTAGTACAAATCTTCTCACTGAGTTAAGCTAAAGTAGCTGTATATCTATCCTAACTATTCTGTATATACAAATACAAAATGGTCCTTCCTTTGTAGCCTCTTTTTCTGTTTACTCCTATCACAGATGGGTATTCTATTGGTATCTAAATACTATAGGTGCATGAATTCAGCAAAACACTCCAACACAGTTCAGCAGTCCACAATAGTAGTGGGTTATCCTCAGAAGTTGTTGACTTGAGCCATTCACAGCTCAGTATATCAATATGGCTTTACTTTTTATACCTCCTTTTTATATTTTTCTACTGGTTGTCTAAGACCAAAATAAGCAAGACCTTTATAGCACAAAACATAACTTTTGTATCAGATAAGGTCAGTCAGGTACCCTCAGGGTTTATTCTGAAACCCTGTACCGCACTTTGTAGAATCCTTTGTCAGTGTCAGCCTTGTGAATGAGTCAAGGCCATTGCTTGACCAATTTGCTCTCTGTGGAAGCCTGAGAGAATATTTTCTCTCCATGTGACTCTCCTTAGGTACACTACACATCATCAATCACATTCCTCTGTGGATCCATAATCTCTTTGATCAGAAACTTTGGGGCACAACTGAGTTCCATGATGTTACAGTACAAGTCTCCTATGTCCTGAGTCTTCACTGACCTTGAAAGGCTAGGGCCAAAATGTTGGCTGACCTTGCAGCCCTTCCTTTTCTCCAAGTTTTGATCTGCAAACTTAGGTTGTTAACCCTCCAGAAGAGAAGTTTATTATTACCCTGTAACCTATGCAGTTTTGTTTACCCATACTATTTGTCTAGATGCCAGACACCGTAGGCATAACGTGGAACAGCTATTTTCCATCAAGTATTGAGATATTCAACTCCAAGTCCTTCCAGAATATGAAGAAGGAAAAAAATAAAATAAATAGGAATGAATGCTTACATATATTTACATAGAAATTTAGAAATCTATCCATATATAGCATTGTAGCAGGACTGCCCTGTGACATTTTCTTGTGTGTCTTATTTTTCATTTATTTCCCTTAAAACAAAAACTTTTATTTGAAAGGCAGTATAGTAATACTTAGTATGTCATGACAAGAAGTACATATTTAGAAGACCAGAATGACAGGCATCTCAAGTGTGACCCTTCTAAAAAATGTAAAATATTTAGGCTGCTGAGCTGAAGAGAAAGTAAAGAAAGGGACTTCATTGCCTACTGAGCTAAAGGAAAACCTGATGAAATGAAGAAGGGAGTTGTCTAGGCTGAAAAGCAAGAAAGAGCAGGAAGACGATGAGGAGAATGAACATGACGATGAATAAATTGTTTTATTTCTAGTGCAGTTGTTTCGTTTATTTTCTTGTCTATAAAGTATTTAACCCACTGTACACAACTCACTCCTTTAAAAAACAAAATTGAAATATAAGGCTGTGTACGATTTGTTTTTAAACTATAGAGTGGTTTTTCTGTTGTAGCTGTGTTTTGCTATTGTTCATTTAGGGATTTTTGATTTTTTTTTTCTAGTTAACTTTTGATAGCCCTATTCTGGTGGTATTTCTTTTTTTTTTTTTTTTTTTTTTTTTTTTTTTTTTTTTTTTTTTTTTTTTTTTTTTTTTTTTTTTTTTTTTTTTTTTTTTTTTTTTTTTTTTTTTTTTTTTTTTTTTTTTTTTTTTTTTTTTTTTTT